>VZTJ01000389.1:535989-547038 GCA_013397795.1 Orthonyx spaldingii
AAAACAGGCACAGAAAAGTTCAGGAGATCAGGACAGGCCTAAACCAAGAAGAGTCCTGGTCTTTGGAACAGATACAAACCCAGCTTTCAAAAATTTTGCAGCTGGTTAATTCCTGTGCCCATCAGCAAATGTGATTGTGAGGTCATACCAGGGTGAAATCAGGAAAGTGATCCTGCAAGAAGACAGTTGGAATCAGGTTGGCAAAACCAGCTCTTATTGACTGAAAGTAAAAGCTCTAAACCCGAATTTTTGCCATAAAGGAAAATTTCTTTTTATCCAGCGTGATTCTTCAGAGGAAATGAGCATAAGATATGTTTCAGATAAACTCCCATAAAAGGAAGAACTACTATTGTACTTTTATTTTAAAATCTACATCCTCAAAAGTGACAGGAAGCGTCATATGAAACATTTCTAGACTGAAGTTGAAAGAAAACCACTTCCCAGGAGAAGTTTGTCACATATGCCTGCAAAGAATGCTTGTTAGGACTCCATTCTAATGAGGGATGAAAGGGATTGCAAAGAGAGTCGATGAAATTTTAACACAGCTTCAATATTTACATTTGCTGGTGAGCATAACTTGCTCACAGAACGATTGGAAATGTTATAACCACACGTCATGTTTCAATATTTTTGTTTGCCACACAGATAAGAATGTGTGTACTGTTGCAAAACCATTTCAACGCATCATCACTGCTTCAAGTGTCTTACAGGGCTGAGAAAATGTGTAGAAACTTAAAAAAATCAGTAAAATATCAACTTTGATCAATTCAGAGTAGATACTACTTGTAAAGCGAGGCACTCATCTTCACAGGACAGAAAAATTACCACAGCTCCAGAAAAGTTATGCATTATGAGTATGGATTTATTGAACTGCTCAGACTTTTGTAGTTTTTGAGATGAAAGAGCCTGTGGAGGGGAAGGTTTGTTTTGTGTTAGATGATGTCTGCAGAGAAAAAGTCCTTTAAAGAAGACTTGCAGAAAACAAATAAAAATGTGCTGGATTTGTGGAAAAGAAGACGTTAAAATCGTCAAGTTTTTGGGATTGAAAATCCATGTAGAGAATCAGATAACTGACATATTTTAGGGAAAAGTGTAAGGTTTCACCCCAGCCACTCCAATGCACATCCAAAGGGAGAGGGAGTCCCTTTGTAACACTGCACTGAACTGACCAGACACACCCAAACCCTGCCCCACAGTACTGGGCCCACCTCATTAAACAGCTGAGAAATTACAGTGACAGAGCTGGGAGCCCTGAGAAATGCTGAAATCCTTTCTGTCACACTCATCTGAGTGCTAATGGAGAGGTTTGAAGGCATTAAAGAGCTCTGTGATCTCGGGTTGGTCTCTTCCTGCCACGGATGTTGGCAATTCCTCCCCGAATTTCCCGTTGGAACTAAAGAAGTCAGTTCAGACTGGGGCAAATGCACTCAGCTCTGTATTTAACATTACTGATCAGGACGTGCCACCTTTCTGGAAGCTCCTCCTTTAAAACTGATTTCCCTCAGATCTATTATCTTGCTTTTTAGTATTTGAAGAGATTATGGACATTTATAAACATTTCTTCCCACAGCAAGACCATGGCTAAGACGAATCCAAGAGCCGACTGCTGTGTAAAGGAATATTTCAAAATTCCACTAAAACACTCCAAAATACCCTGATTAGTGTTACTTTGTGTTAATTGTGAAGCAGCATGGGACGTTCATCCCATTTAACTTTGACTTCCATTCTTTCAGGCAAAGATTGTGGGATGTTTGTGTAAGTAGGGAACCCTGCATACTTGAGGGATAAAAGGCAACACAATATTATTGTTCTCAATGTCGCTGCCTTAAGGAAAAGCAGAGCTGGAATATCACAGATACCCATAGGCAGCCATGCCAAAATTCATCCCCCATCTACAACAGGCTCAAGCCAGAGCAGAAATCCACCCTCCAACACTTCATTCCTACTTTGGACATTATTAAATCAGGATGCTGGAGGTTTGTCCAGTGCTGCACTGCATCCCTGTTGTGCCAGCACAGCTAAGGTGGCTCAGGACATGGAACCCACCAGAAAAGTGTCGGGATTTCATTCCTGGAACATATCTGGGAGTTTATCCGGGACCTGCCAAGAATGAGAATGTTCTTTCAGACCTTCCACATGAGCGACACAGAGCACAAAGAAGGAGCTGACCCAAAGCCTTCAGGGAGATTTATTCCAAGGGGTGTTAAATACTGTTCAAGATTGCAAACCAGCACAGCAGGTACTGCAAGCTCAGCCTCAAACCGTGGGATGCACGGAACAAGGATCTTGGCAGCCCTCACAGGCTGGGTGGTTCACTGAGCTCTGCTTCCCTGATCCCAGATGTGAAAGTGTTGGCAGAAACAGCTGGGAAGCAGCATCTCATTGATTCTGCATTAAGATGCTGCAGCATGCTCCAGGACACAACCCAGGAGATGCTCAGGCTCATTCCTCTCCCTCCACAGAGCCCCAGGAATTGAGATCTGTGCATCAGCACAGCTGCCAAGGAAACCAGGAGATGGCACAGCCAGAGCTGGGAACACTCTGACATTGTGCCAAAAGTCAGCACAGAAGTGGCTGGTGAAAGTTTCAGGGGTTTCTGAGGTGAAAAAGGGTAATCAGGATGGAAAAAGAGAAATAAAAAATTTCCATTTCCTCCTTGACTGATGGGGGGTGGTGCTTATGGCTGCAGTACAGGGTCCTGAAGGGAACAGAGCAAGTGGCACCAGTGCCCAGGGACACGAACACATCACCCCTGACTTGGACACAACTCACACACCGAGCTGCAACACAACACCCAAACAGGATTCTGGGGTGCAAACAACACCCAAACAGGAGTCTGGAGTCAGCCTGTAGTTTGGGGGTTCTGAGGGCATTGAGGATGGGGCTACAAAGAGCTCTGGTCTCACCCAACATTAGAGAAAGTTTCATTTGACTGTGCTCCATTCCTAAGGCAGAGATTAATCCAAGGAGATTTGCCTCCATGAAATGATCTGCCCATCTTTACTCCCCAGTGGCTAAGAAAGAAGCACTCTG
Organism: Orthonyx spaldingii; assembly: GCA_013397795.1. Lineage (NCBI taxonomy): Eukaryota > Metazoa > Chordata > Aves > Passeriformes > Orthonychidae > Orthonyx > Orthonyx spaldingii. Next base: position 539,023 of record VZTJ01000389.1, read on the forward strand.
AGCTTACACTGATGCTGTGGGAATCCCTGGTGACATCAGCACTGCTATTCCCACCAGCCAAAGACAAGGTAAATTTTGTAACCAGTCAGCTCTAACAACAAGAAGTTTCATACGAAATGCAAACTTTGCTATCACAGCAAGAAGATTTCAAACTTCCACTAAATCACCACCAAAATATCCTGATTACTTGACTGGTGAATCCACGTGGCTGAGCAGTCAGACTCTGGAGAGCCAAGAGGGAGGTGTAGAAGAAACTGAAAGTGAAGACTGTATGAGGGTAAAAGACTGAACAAAACCCTAATTATGTTACTCTAAAAGTGCCAAGTATCTGAAAAATATTAATTTTGGGAATTAGAGGACCTGGAGTTTTGCACTATTTCAATGTTAATTTTGTTAATTATGTGATCATTTCTGATATTCTGCTGAAATGTGCAGCCCACTGCCAGGTGGCTCAGGATGCCACCCACAGCACCTGAATATCAAACCAAAAATACTTTTTTGAACTCTTTGACTGAGTATTCTCTGATAAACTTTGACAGAAGCACCTGTGAGTGCCAGACTGAGCTGGAGTGGGGAAAGGAAGGCAGGAGTAGCTGTAACCCACCTTTGCCCTGGCCATCAGTGCACACAAAGCCCTGACTCTGGTGTGCTCCTGAGCCAGCAGCCTTTGGGCTGCTGCATCTTCCCTCTGAAGACAGAAAGCAGCAATAGAACATCCCCAGGAATGGAGCAGGAAATGATCCTGGCTTTTCTCAGCATTCCCAAAATGCCAGCAGTGTCGAGATGAGTCAGGGGATTCCTGGTTTTTATAAAAGTTTTTGTGCACAGAAAAAATGCCTTTGATTCATAAACTCCAAAGCCTGGTGTCCACTGAGCAAGAACGGGATGGGTGCAAGGGAATTCCATTCTTTTCCTTCACTCCCACCCTACTTCCAAGGCACAATGTCCTTGCCTGCAATCTCCAATGCTTTTGTGAGGGTGCCTGGAGGCTTTTGTGCAGGCAACAGCAGTTTGTCATTTCAGCATCCACTCCTGCCCTTGGAAATTATTAGAATCCAGTACATCTTTGGAATGAGAAATGAAATGTGTTCTCCAACAAACCCTAAAACTGCTCGTGTTGCTGGCAGCTATGTTAAAACAAGGGTGTTCAAATAAAATTCCTATTAAAAAAAAATTGAATTGAACTTTTCAATGGAATTAGATTTTCCTGAAATTTTATTAGCTGGCAGGTTCATAAACTACAACAGAAACAAAGCAGGAAAACCAAATCATTCTTTATGAGCTATAAAAAGGTAGCAAAAGGGACCAAAAAAAGGAATCTTTTGAAATATTAAGTCTATAAATGGCAGTTTTATCTTTCGGACAGTAAATGGCTCCTACAAATTTATTAAGATTATAAGCTCATAAAACGTGGAGTAAAATGAGGTCTCAGCTAAATTCCAGCAGCACTCCCAGCTCCGTTCCCATCGCAGTGCAGGAGGGGATTAAGAAGCCCCCAGGCCATCCATTCCCAGGTGGTGCTGGCTTTTCCCAGGTCTCACAGTGGGAAAGGCAGAGGGACCCCAGCAAACTGCTCTGGGAACAGCAGGAAAACGGGATCCAGCTTTGCACAGCCAATGTCCCCTGGGGAAGGACAGCCCCCAGCTCTGCCTCAGCGTGCTCAGGCTTTGCACACTCCCCACTGACACATCCCAACTCATCTGGTGCTGGATATTCCCTGCCTGGAGCCAGCCTTGCCAATGAACTCCTCCTGGCACATCCCTGCACATCCCCAGCTCTGTCACACACCAAGAGCTCTCCGTGATCTAAAAGTCCCTCCTGGCCTTGCAGGTCACAAACAAGCAAATAAGTCTTGGCTGACTTCAAAGAATTTCCTTCTGCCCCTCGCAGGATTAAATCCTAAGGGAGTATTTTGCTTTCCCTCCTCCTGCATCTCGAGTTAAAACCATTTTCTTCACCTGCTCTGCTCCAAGTGCCACTGAGGAATTCAAACCTCGCTGCTCTCCAGAAGAGGCTGCATTCCAGAGCAGGGAAAATCACCCAGTTTTCTGTAAGGAATTTTGTACAGGAGAATGCTTCAGTCTGAAAAGCACTGGGAAAATAGATTGTTTTCAAAGACTTAATTGGAACTACTCTGGAAGGGCAATAGCCAATTCACTGTCACCCTCAGTGCCACACTTCTCATCCCTCCAGGATCACAGGTTGGAAACTCTCTCAATTGCTGCTCAGCAGGTGGATCCACTGCACTTATAGGAATATACTAAATATATACAGCTGCTTCTATTTATCAGCTTGGCTCAGTGGCTCTGGACTGACTCAGCAAAATAACCCAAACAATGGCTTTGCCTTTGGGAATTGGTTGCAATAAACAAATGAAAGAGAAATGAAAGAGTCTGAGCTCAGCCAGTCCTTTGACCAGGGCACAGGATTCAAATGTGTCTAAAAACTCTGTGTCCCTAAATAACCAAGAGCATCTCTGAAGCAGTGTTTGAAGTGTTTGGAAACCAAGTGAGCAGCTTCTGTGGGAGCTGTGGGTTATGGAAGAGGATAAGTGGTCATTCAGCAAGGTTTACATCCTCTTATCTATGGCCCTATGTGGCAGAGATAACATCATCAGCTTCTTGCTATCCCCTCATTAATAATATCATTAATGCTAACACAGATTAATACTTTCACCAGAACAATCTTCCAGAACAGATTGATTGTGTTTGAAAAGTAACTACAAGCCAACCCCTCCTTTTCCCAGATCCTGTGGAAGGTTCTGACTCTGCATCAGCTCCACCTGCAGCTTTCCAGGAGCAAATCTGGGAAGAGGAAAACTGGCAGGGTGTGAGAGGCACAGACACATTGCTGGTTGCTGTTCCTGCCCAGTAAATGCATTTATAATTCCAAAATTGCATGGGGCCTGTGATGGGAAGGGTTGCTGTGGAATAACCTCTCCAGAGAGTGCAGGGAACGTTGTCGGCTGAGGCTGAGGGTCAGGCTGTCCTAACTCCCAACAGTTGTGCATATTCAGCAGTGACTCATGAAATCATGAGCCAGGGCTGGTGACCTGCAGGAATTCAGTAAGAGCCAAAAGAGAGCTGAGAGTTTGTGTGGGTAATTAGAATGTCCACATTTAGAAGAGGTCAAAGAAATACAACATTAGAGGAGAAATAAAACTTATTGGGATTCAAAGTCAGAAAACATCAGAAAAAAATTCCCAAAAGTTGCTTATTACATTTTCATCCTATTGGCAGCTTTTTGCACCTGTCCCTGAAAGCTGTGGTCCTAGAAACTGCTGGGTATTAAATGTAGCAGCAGCTGGGACAAGGAGTTCTTCTGGACAGGTTTGAATCCTGTGTTCTTGTGTAACAAGCAACTTCAAAACACTCATTGTGAACTGAGAACTAAAAGTTCTCATCTACACGTCCTGACAGTGAAGAAATAACTTCCTCAGAAGCATCTGGGAGTGTTGCACTCTGTACAGTGGGAAGTGTCTGTACAGAGCCATCCCAGGGCCCTGATCTGGAACACTCTGGGAGCACTTGTAGGTCCCAACACCATGAACTCCCTTTTCCCTCTATTCCCACATGGATACACACAAGGTTTTCAGAAGCTGACTCCTAAAAACTGGAGGCCACCATTTGCTGATGAAAGAATGAATGGAAGAGCACAGGTAGGAGCACTGGGAATGCATCCTTGATGACATGAATCCCACCCCTAGGGCTCTTTCTCTGATCCAGGTCTTTCTTCCCTTGTGGAAGTCAAGCAGACAAAAGGAAGGGCTGCACTGAGGAGAAAATCTCATCTGCACAGGGAATCACTCACAAAGCCATTTAAATATCATCTGCTCTGGCACTGCTAGAGCTTGGTGCCAGCTCAGGGCTGTTCCTCTGGGCACAGCTCAGATCTGGTGAGCAGTCAGGGAATGGTTGGGGTCGGAAGGGCCCCTAAAGATCATCTGGTTCCATGGGCAGGGAGGACACCCAAATCCAGACACAGTCCTGCTCTTCCAATATTCCCCTGCCTCTCCTAGCACCCAGGGCTTCCTCCTGAGGGGTTTGCTGTTTTCCACACCCCAAGGCTGGAAGAGGAGGCGGTGTCTGGAGACATTTGATTATTGCAGCCAAAAGCTGAGTATTCATTTGGCAGCTTCCCAGGAACTTTGGTGCAGAACTACCACAACTGTGCATGGTCTGCTCTACAGATCAGCTTCTTGATGGGCTTTGTGTTTTCATCTTTTCCAGGGGACAAGAAGCCATCGAGGAAATTGCTGTGATGAATGTTTTATACACGGCATTTTGAGGAAGGGGTCAATACCTGTCAGTCAAGGAATCTCTGTGCCATGGAATCAGAATATCCTGAGTTGGATGGGCTCACAAGGATCATCCAGTCCCACTCCTGGCCCTGCACAGACCCTCCAACAACCCCACCCTGGGCATCCCTGGGAGTGTTGTGGAGCTCTGGCAGCCTCGGGGCCGTGCCCGTTCCCTGGGGAGCCTGGGCAGTGCCCAGCACCCTCTGGGGGAAGAACCTTTCCCTGAGATCCACCTAAACCTGCCCTGGCCCAGCTGGGGTAAGGGAATGGTGTGAACAGCACCCATGGGGGCTCAGTGTTCTTTAAGGCAGCACACACAGTTTGGTAAATCAGCCTCCAAAACTTCTCTTACTGCCTTCATTAAAGAACAATTCCTGGGGCTTTTTCTGACTTAAAATACCTTTGAGGAGAACAAATTCACTGAGCTAAAATAGAGTTAATGGACCCCTAAGTTTGTAAGAAGAGGAGATGATTTCCTCTTACAGCACTGTAACTCAGATAGTTTGCTCACACAAGAAAAGGGAACCAGAGCCTCATTTGAGGTTCTCCTGACCATTTGTGAGCCCTGTCTGCAAGAGCACCAATAGATGTTGTAGATCCCAACCTGGTTTCAGGCATTCTAATCGACCAAGGCTTTTATTTTTTATGTTAATTTATTCAGCACCCATAAAGTCTTCCTGTGGTTAATTAGAGAACTCACTGAAGCCTGTCTAAAGATTTTATAAATATGAACACATTATCTCTTATTGTATCTCCTTTCCCTGCCTATTAATCTCACAACAATTAAAGTAAATGCTCCTTCAAGAAAAAAGCTTCTAGGAAACTCCATGCTAAAAGGCAATAATTATTCCCAAGTTCATTCTTAAGGGAAAGAATAACCCAAAATGTTACAAAACCAATGAAAAAGTGGTAGAGAGAGAAGATGTTTGAGAACAAGCTGCTCATTTTACAGCAGGATGTGATGTTACACCAGTATGAACATTAACTGTAACTGGGAAGAGATGAAATCCCACCTTGGATAAATGCCTTGACCATCCCACAATGCTGAGGAGTTCCTTTCACTTTGCTTTTTGTACACTCAAGGTCTACATAAGCAGAACAGATCCTGGAAAAACTGGAACCGAAACAATTCATGGCTTTTCCTGGAGGTGAATTTGATTCTCCAGTAACTCAGCTCTAGTGAGAAAAAGTTCAAAGAGCTTCCACACCTCAAAACAGAATGAAAAAACCAAGGCAATTTTTGGGTAGGTGAAAATCTCTGTTTATCCTGCACTGGCCCTGAGACCTTCAAAGGCACCTGGCTTAGGAAATGCTCTGCAAAACGAATCAGTCCCTGCTGGCCCAAACCAGCCCTGGTAGAAGCTGCAGGGAGGATCCCAGGCTATAGCCCAGCCCGAACGCTGCTGACAGGAACTGAAATATTCCTGAGACACCGCGCTCCAGGAACTGGCACGGGGCTTCTGAGGGATGGTTCTTTACCTGCACATTTTGTTGCACGCTTGAAGGAGGTGTTTGAGACAGGAACAGGGGAGGGAATATGCAAAACAGCCATTATCAACATTTCCTTGCTCTTCCACAATTCAGTGGAGCAGCACAAAGTAAATTTAGCTCTGAGAAAAGGCTTCGTGCAGAATCCTGCAGAACTCGGTTCCTCTCAACAATATTGAAGGTCAAACCCAGGACTGAAGAACTGTTGTATTAGTAAGGAAAAAGATCAAATGTAACAAACATTCAATCTCTAGGACATAATCATAGCCAGTGGTTGACTTGATTAAACCACTTCTCTGGTCAGTTCTGATTTTGTGCATTTAAAAAAATTCCACAGATGAGTCAAATGGGTTCAAGAGAAATGGCCCTGAAAATTGCTCCTTGTGTAGCTGAATGTTGCTTTTGTAAAACTCCCCTGTGGTTTCACATGGGGACAGAATCTCTCAGCACTTCCTCGTCTCAGCTGCTCAATAGTGGGATTTGTTCAAACTCTGCTGTGCTCCACTTTAGCAACACCATTAAAAAGCAGGATTCTTGCATAACCCTGTCTATCCACAGAATATTTCACCTCACTGGGGAAGGAAGTTTATTCATCTAAAATCACCACATTTACAATGAGGCTGGATGAAAACACATCCAAAAAAGAGAGCCCTCGCTTCTCTCCTTGGTTTTGGTGGTGTATCTCATTTACCTGACCAGTACAAAGCATGCTCAAGGCTGGCAACCTGCTCAAGCTCATTTTTCCCCAGTGCAAAATGAAGATTTCCACAACACAAACAGTCCTGTTACTTCTGGGAGCTGGGCTAGATTAGATTTAAAGTTTTGGAAAAGAAAATGAGCTTCAGACACAATCTTGACAGCAAAATAACAATGTCTGAGTTTACGTCGGCTGTTCAGAGCCCACAAAATAAACACTGGCCCAATAATCTCATTAGGAACTAATTCCATGAGCTGGCCATTCCAGGGATGACCTCACTGATAAACAATCCCAAGTATTTATTGCCTGCTTGGACTGTACACTGGAAATATCAGATGAAAAAGGAAAAGGATGGGTTTGAATTACAGTGCATAAGTAAGTCCTACTGCTGTAATCCTACTTCTCTGCTATTTTTATAATCACTGGAGTGTTCTATTTCATTTTCCCCAAGGTGAATGGCACAAAGGCATATGGAATAAAATGAATTTGCCTTCTTTAGCACTATTTTATCATCTTACTTTACCAGACGAATAATGCAAATCTCTTATCTCCCACCCAGAAAATCTCTGTAGCCTTTATTCTGCATTATTGTGTATGTAGCCATAGACACAGTCTCATACATACAAATTTAAACAGTGAGAACGGTATTTGAAGAACCAAAGAGCAAAAAAAATGAGGTGGGTTATATAAAAATAGTCCTGATTACAAAGGCAAACAGCAACATTACCATAAGGGCAACACTCACTCGGAATGTGCATTTATATTAACTCTTAATAGATATTTCCTCCCATTCTCTTTCATTTCAGAAGCTGAATTTGAATTTGTTCTCTGTATTTGTTCACAGAATAAAAATTTGTCAGAGTTGTCACTCACTCTGTTACCCCTCTAGAGAAAAACTGGAGTCATTGCTGAACCAAGTGCTGACCTGGAACCAATCATTCATTTTTAAAATTGATTTACCCCTAGCTAGCTAATAAATCACCACAGAAACAAACACAGGTTCAGAACACCCATTTAAACAATTAAACCACATTTGTTTCAGTGAGAAGAGAGTGAATGCAATTCTGGGATGGGAAGCTGTATCCCAAAATCTGTCACTGCAGCAGGAGCATTTAGCTGGCAGGACTGTGGCAGGGTTTGAGTGCTTCTGACAAGGCACAGCCCCAGCAGTGAGAGGTGAATGTTCCTGTGATCCCTTGTGCACAGGGAATCTCTCTGGTCCCAAAGCCCTTGGCACGTGGTCATCTGGTCAGCAGCAAACAGCAGGAATGAGCAGAGCAGGAATGGCCAGGCAGGAATGGCCAGACCAGGAAGAGCCAGCACAGGAATGAACAGAGGCAGGAATGGCCAGAGGCAGGAATGGCCGGGCAGGAATGAACACAGGCAGGAATGAACAGGCAGGAATGGCCAGGCAGGAATGGCCAGAGCAGGAATGACCAGGCAGGAATGACCAGGCAGGAATGACCAGAGGTAGGAATGGCCAGAGGCAGGAATGGCCAGAGGCAGGAATGAGCAGAGCAGGAATGGCCAG
>VZTJ01000389.1:547097-614105 GCA_013397795.1 Orthonyx spaldingii
ATGGCAAGAGCAGGAATGGCCAGGCAGGAATGGCCAGGCAGGAATGGCCAGAGCAGGAATGGCCAGAGCAGGAATGAGCAGAGCAGGAATGACCAGGCAGGAATGAGCAGAGCAGGAATGGCCAGAGCCGTTGTCCCCCACCACCACAAAGATGTCTCCATCCTCACGAAGTTCAGGAGCAGCCCTGCAACAGCTCCAGCTCCAGAGAACAAAGCAAGTCTCTGCCAAATGTAATCCCTAATCCTGGCCAGAACCCTTCCTTTCTCCCCGAGGAGCAAATTCTGCTGCTCCCCGCACTCGGGGCAATCCCTGTGTGCAGCAAACTTCATCCAGGCAAACTCCAGCTCCTGCTCCAAAGGGGCTTGGGCACTATTTCCAAAATAATTACACTTAGAATTGTTATTTTAGGGCATCAAGGAGACAAATGTGTATTAACTTCAAGCAAAGCAGCATTTAAGGACCAAATGTTTACACCTGGGATAACATTTTGGGAGCACTTGGGACAGGTTTGCTGCTTTCCAGGCGCGGAGCAGGGAAGGAATCAGGAATCCTCGTTGTCCTGGTGCCCTCCCCGAGCTCCGGCTGAGCTCCCGGGGGCTGTCCCAGTTTTCCAAGGCGCCCCGGGCTGCGGAGGTGCCGCAGTGCTGCAGAACGCCGGTCTCTCAGGGACATCTAACGGTGGCACCGGGAAAGTCAGAGCGGCCCCGCAGCCCGGGCAGGGCTCTCGCTGCCGCACCAACGAGCGGAGCTCCCCTTGGGAGGCAGGACTCACTCGGCTATTTTGGTGTGACTGACAGACACAGTTCTGCAAGCTGGAGCATGGTTTGGATTAAAAAATTTAAAAAAAAAAAATCAAAAAAATAAAAAAAATCAAAATAAAAAGCGCAGGAGCACCTTTGAGGTTCCAGAGGCTTCCAGGGGCTCTGAGCACCCAGGAATGGCCCGTACCCAGCACAGTGAAAGCTGCCCAAATTCCGGGCTGGATCTGCATGTTTCATTTAACTTCTGCTGTTTGCATCACCCCGCGGAGGCTTCTTACCAAGTGTCTCAGCACCCTTTGGAAGCTGCTCCCTCCCTCTCGGTCCCTGCTCGGGCAGAGGCTCAGAGGTGACAATTCGGTCTCTCCCCTGGGTCAGTGAGATCCAGCCTGAGACTGGTGTGTGGCAGCTCAAAGGCAGGAGCTGACAGACAAGAGCCCCTCCTGATACACAGAAAGGTTTTAAATAAGCAAAGGGAAAAGGATGGGGAATCAGGGAAAGATGAGAAACTTACAGGCTATCCACCCTCCTTCCCTTACAGTTCAAGATAGTGTTTCTAAAAGGAAAAGGTAACAATTAATTATTAATAATACTTTTTTAAAGGTCCAGTTAAGAATTTTAGCCTGATATGAAGCAGCCCAAGCTCGAGCCCTGTCCTTTCTGTTCCTCAGCCCTCATTCCCACAAATTCCACCCCCTGGCACTGAAGCTGTGCAGCCTCTGCTCCCACAGCCTGGCAAACTGGGGCTGGACACCGCATTCCCAAAGGAGCTTTAAGCCTATTTCTTTCAGAATTTTTGTGCAAACAAGTGGGAATGAATTCAAAGGTTTATCAATACCTTACTTGCCATTTTTTGGCTGAATCATTTAGAAAGTCCAGGTCCCTTCCCTCAGGAAAACCCAATTTTCCCAGGCTTTGCTTTGCCTTTCTCCTACAGAGCCCAGGTGGGTGGAATATTCTCAGTGTTCTATTACCCAGGTCAGCAGCTTTAATAACCCCTTTCTATCTATGATTAAATGTCCTTCTTCAAGATTGCAGGTGCTTGTGTTACTGTGGACAAAATATTTTAAAAGGCAACCTCAGCCCTCAACTTTTGTTAACCTCTAGGAGAGGTTATGGAGGGGGAGAGAGGCAGGACAGGTTTGAGCTTGTAGGAAAGAATTTTTTCATTCAGATCTTTATGTTTAAGAGACTGGGAGGTTTTTTTTGTCATGAAGGATTCTAAAATGCCGAACTCTCAACACAGTGATTATATTTTATGAAAAGCAGGGTGCTGTGATCTGGAACCTACCTCAAAATCTAATAACTAAGATATTAAGTTAATTTTAAAACGTTGGCTCAAAATAAAGCTGCAACTTCAAAGAGAAGTGAGAAGCTGATGAGAAAATTGTTGGAGCAGCATCACCACTGTAAACAGTGAGGTCCAAAACGAGCTGAATGCAAAAATTCACATGGAATGGCACATAAATAATTTTTGAGGCCCTGAATTCACAGGGAACTTTAATTTGCTGGGTTTCAGTTGTTTGGGGGTTTTTTTCCAAAACTGTCTTCTAAATTGCAGAAAACTGACGAGTAATATTTAATCTTTATGTTCTGGGGTGGGATTTAAAAGTGCCCTCTGGACTGTAACTAATTCAGTGTAACATAAGCACAGTCAAAGCAATGAAAATTCTGTCCTGGCACTGCCAAACTGGCTGGGGGAGAGTTCAGGTGGAAACTGCACCTTCTATGCTTCACAATGAGCTTCTTTATTTCACTTTCTAAACTGCTCTGTACAGGACTTTGAAGACAAAGGCTGTTAATTGAGTTCTAGGAGTTTGGAAAAAAAAAATCAAGAAGATTCCAAATTTACTTTATCAAAATGTTATGGAGTAAAATGAAATGTAATTAAAGTTAAATGGCCTGAAGAATATTGCAAATAGTCAATGCCTTTCTTTATAGAAGATCTGGGGCTTTCTTTTAGCAATTATTCTAATATTTTCTGCACTCATGATCATCTGGCTCAGACAAGTCCTGCACTGGTGGGATGTGTGATATCTCCTTGTATTTTGGGTCCTTGTAATAAGTTAAAAGGTTTTCAAATCCACAGGAATTCACTCATGCACCAGGTAGAGCTGTTCAGATGGGAGTTCTTTGTGTTGAATCTCTGTGAAACTCCAGATTTCTCCTCAAAGATGGAAAGACTTCAAATAGGCCTTGAGCAAGGCAGAGAAACTGAAGTTCCCTGAGATAAATATGGCCCATCTGGAATTTTGAGCTGTAATGGGCCTCAGAGGCTGGAAATGAAATTCCTCCCTCTGGAGAGGACAATTTGTGCTGGAGCCTCATCCACTCCCAACTGGAATTTAAAGTGATCTGCTGGGGGTACTCTTGACTGACGTTGCAGAGGTGGTTTTTAATCTCAGGGACAAACCAAACCCAGCCTGAGATGTGCTGAATTCCTTGTGCAAATGTTTCCCTGTTCCTTCCCGGAGCAGCCATTTCCACAAAGATCCCTTGGATCCCTGAAAGCTGCTGTTATCCCCTTTCCCTGGGTTAGGTTTGGTCACGATGGGTTTTGCCCTGTTCCTTTGGACACAGCTGCTGTGCACTGAGCCCAGGCTTTATTCTGGTGTAGAACTGAGCACTGCAGCTTCCACCCAAACCTTGTTCTGCCAACAGCTGCAGCACCCAGGCGCTGCTCCAGCATTGAGCAGATCCCAGATTCAATGCTCCTCAAATGCAAGATTTCTACAAAGCACCACAAGCCATTAGGAAAGGAGCCTTTGACACTGTTGGAGAACATGGAACTGTTAAAGGCACCTGTGTGAACTCCTGGGGAGTGCACAGGGGCCAGCTCAGCCTTTGCTCCACCCCTCTACAGTCAAAAACTTAAATCTGTCCAGGTGGAAATATTCCTGACTTTGCCATTTAGCTTTGCTGGGCACAAATAGAGAACGCTTGTCAAGCTCAGCCCTAATCTGCTGAGAAAAGCTGCCAGGATCACCTCAGAGGAACTTTTCTCTCAGTGTGATGTGGAGTTATGTCTGAGCCGAGGTAACAAAAGCCAGTTGGGTTCATTGTGCTGTTTGGGCTGTTAAATAAATCTCTGGTCAGCCTTTCATTGCCAAATTTGCAATTTTTTTGCACATCATCTGTCCCTGAGGGAGCAGCAGAGGGTTTGGGTATTGCAAAGGCACTGCTGGCCCAGTGCTCCTGTCCTGTGGGGCTGACACTCCTCTGACAGATTTGAGTCAAGTGATCTCCCCGTGGTGAAGGCAAAGGAACAGAGCTGACAGCTCAGATGCTAAACCCACAAACGCTCTGCACAGTTTAACTGGGCACTGATTACTTGGTCACCTCTCAGTACTTGTCTCTTTATTTTGTAAAAATAACGTGGATCATTGTTGTTAAGTTGCCTTACAGGGAAAATTTTGCTTTCTAAACTTATTGCAACCCATTGCCTGATTGGGATGTCAGGTTTGTCATTGCTTCACGCTGTGCCCTCCCAGGCCTTGATACAATCTCCTTCCAAATAGTTCAGATAATCGATGTTTCCAGATTCTGTAAGTTCACAAAAATTCTGTTTTCTGAGCTCTTCTGGTGAGGAGCAGAGATGCATTCACAAGTGCACACAAACCAGTCCACAAAACATTTTTTGATACCTGGTAGTTCATGAAAAACTGCAACTTGGCTGTAAGAATTCCAGTTGTATTATTGGCTAGCAAAAAATGAAAAATAAGATCATCCACTGCATCGTTCAGTACTGAGTAACTTTAAAAATATTTGGAAGGTGTTTTCTCTATAGTTTGTTACTGGTATGACAGTAATTACATTCTTTCAAGAAAGCAGGCATGAAAATAAGAAGAAATCTCTCCTTTCATCCCAGTTCCTCAGACTCCATCAATGCCTTTGGTGACAGCAGAGGATGATTGCCTGTGCTTAAACCCTCAGTGGCTCTGAACAAATTTCATGAAAACTTGGAGCTGTTGAAGATTTTCTGTCTGGAATTGGCCTCCTGTCATTTAATAAGCAACAAAATTAAGGGTAGTTTAAAACCATGTTGAGCAGAAGGACAAGGTTTCTTGTGTAGGAATTGAATTGTATTTGGAGGATCTATGGATTAGAGTTCAAGATGCCTCGTCTCTTCCAGGTGAATATTCCAGTGCTGTTTTCAGTGATTCATGCTTTGTCCTTCGGCACCACCGCCGCACTTCAGCGTCTCCGACTTCCCCTTTTAAATGCAAATGCCCTCAGTGCAAAGGCGGTTCCATGGCAATGCCAGAAGTTTAGCAGGAGTTCCAGCTGCTCCCATTGTGACGCCTCTTAATCAGGACAACTCCTGCACAAGGGTGACTGACAAGGCAGCTCCTTCATCCCCTGGGGAAATCAAAATCGGTCACTCCGTAATTCCAGAGTGTTTCCGGGCACTGAGTTCAACGAGGTCTTTGTGAATGAGGTAATTCAGCCAATTCTGCAGCTTCCCTAGCTCAAGATAAATGTGTTCCTTTATCTGCAGGTTTTTTACTATTGCTCTTCTTAATGATCTGGATTACTTCTCCAGTTTTAAAGATGTACATTTTAAGTGACCTGGCAGATTTCACATCCTCCCACTTCATCCTTGGGATCATTTTTGCCTCCGATTCAGCCAGGTGCAAAGCAGTGATTCTGTACCGGGTACAGGCTCTGCTCTTGGTTATGCCCACAGAGAAAGAACGGGGAGATAGAATGGAGAAAAATTTAACTTTGGAGTATCAATTTCTGCCTATGATCCCAGAATATTTAAATTAGTTCACTTGACCAGTGTCACTTAGCTGTACTCTTAATTTTGTGTCCCCTTCTCTGCACATATCCTTGATTTACTTCAGAGTAGGGACAGACCTTTGTAAGTGCAAAGGGATCCTGACCCTACCACGTTGTTCAAAATTCAATAAATGCCATCATGCATGGTAAAATTTAATAAGAATCAAAAATATCTCCTTCTTCACTGAACGTGCTTAATATCCCCGTTGGAAGATGCAGTGCCAGGTAATGGATAAAATTCTTTAGTGGATAAAGCAAGGAACAGTGGCTGTTCCACTGCTTGTGCACATCCAGGGCTAACTCCTAATGCCTTCTCACGAGGGCCCAGCCTTCATACAGAGGTAACAGCTTATCAGGATATTTATCTTGGGTTTGCTCCCTCTCTTATATTGACCTAAGCTGGTGTGGTCCTTGGAATGCTGGAGAGAAAGAGGCCAAGTTCATGAGAGGTGTCATTTATCTGAGGCTGAAGGTGAATAGGAGAGAAAAAATCAGAATTCTTACGTCATGTTCAAAGTTAACTTCAGTATGAATTGCCAGTGCCAGCTCCTGGCACAAAAAGTTAGGATGTGGATGTTTAACTCGGCCAGTGCAATCACCTGTAGTATCTCCTGAGTAAGGAGGCACATCACTGCCTGCAGGACTGGAACATCACTGCCTGCAGGATTGGAACATCACTGCCTGCAGGAATGGGAACATCACTGCCTGCAGGATTGGAACATCACTGCCTGCAGGACTGGAACATCACTGCCTGCAGGATTGGGAACATCACTGCCTGCAGGATTGGAACATCACTGCCTGCAGGACTGGGAACATCACTGCCTGCAGGATTGGGAACATCACTGCCTGCAGGATTGGAACATCACTGCCTGCAGGACTGGAACATCACTGCCTGCAGGACTGGAACATCACTGCCTGCAGGAATGGGAACATCACTGCCTGCAGGATTGGAACATCACTGCCTGCAGGATTGGAACATCACTGCCTGCAGGATTTGGAACCCAGAATGGCCTTTTTGCTTCCTATTTCAGACTCAGTGAGTTGTTTCTGGACAACACATTTAAATTCCTTTTACATTAGCTATTTGTGTGTTCATCAAACATTTATTCAAAGTGATCAGGAGAAACTATTTCCCTATCCCTGGAATCACCACAGAGTTAAATCTTTGAGGAACAAGCTGTTGCTGCCACTGAATCTCTCCCCAGCTGCTGGCACTCAAGCCCTCCCAGAGGCAAACTAAACCAATTCCCAGATGCTCCCAGCTTCTGAATGAACTTCATTCCAAGATACAGTTTATTTTCATGGTTAGGATGAGGCTCTGATGTAGTAGAGATTTTAGCAAAGCACTGAGTCATGCTGGGCTCTAAAACCTCTCTGGGGTGCTCTGTTGGCCACTGAACTGATAAACCAGGGTGACTTTATCATCTCTGGACCTCACTGCAGGAGTTTGGAATTCAAGACTCACAGAGAGAGAGGCAAGGACAAAACCAATCTTCTCAAGTGCAGACACAGAAAGGATGAAGGAGATCCTAAAGCAGAGGACACAGGAGTAATTTCATCCAAACCAGAGATTTCAATTATTCCAATTTGGCCCCACTAATTACTCCAGTACAAGGTTTGTTTTGAAATATAGGATGAAAATAAGATAACATTTGCAGATAACAGTGACCAAAGAAATGTGACAGAGCTGCTTGAACATTAACATCATTCACCAATTACTTTGGAGGCTTGGAAATACATATTTGTTTTCTATTGGGATGTCAGAAACTCTGTGACTATAACAGTGTTAACCCTCTACTGCTCCAACTGCAGTCTCCTAAAAGGGACAGCTCTCCTTCAAGTGAGGGGAAATGTGGGATTAAATATTTATCCATGGAATGAACTGCATCAGTTTAAATTTAGGGGAGGTGGGAGAGGGTGGGCACTGCAGCCCCGGAGGTGGGACAGGATGGACATGGGAAAACTGGAGGTGGAAGAGGATGGATACTGCAGCCCTGGAGGTGGAAGAGGATGGACACAGGTTCCTCTGGCTGACAATCCGAGAAAGGAACTGCTCCACCCACCACAGCACTGCTCCCTTTTGCTAACAACAACCTCCAGAGACCCAGGAGGCCAAAATGAGGCAGAGCAGCTCAGCTGGCCCCGGGAGATACCATCAGTGTGCAGCAGGCAGCTCTATATTTAGCTCCAGTTAACGTCATGGTCACACATGGGGATGCACTTTACCTCCATGGTGTGTTGGAGACGCAGATAAGCTTTGCCTCCACACCCCTCACTTTGTGTTTGTGAACAGTTCTCTGGGCTCAGCTGCATTCCTCATTCAGCAGCAGAGAAATGGTCGAGGATTTCAAGCTGGGGAGTGAAACAGGACTCACAAAGTACCTGCAGCCCCTCATTTCTTCCCCCCTCGCCCAGCAGCCCTAACTCACCTTGGCAGCTCTTTGGCCAGGGACTCGTTTCCCTGGAGCAGGGCAGTTGCAGGTCAGTGTGACTAAGTCAGAAGCAAGGATGGTGTTTAGATGTGTAAAATAAGCCAGTGGTCTTGAGGTTGGGCCTTCACCCCCCAGGAACACCCTGCCAGGGCCTCTGGCCCAGGAAAGGCTGACTGTGAGTCCTGCAACCCCACTGCTGCATTTCTTACTTAATCAGAAATGATAAACCACTGATGCTCATTCCCAACAACCTCCTCTCCTAACCTGGCTTGTCAGCTCTGTGCTTGCTGCAGTGCCCACTGTGGGGAATCACTTGTTGCAAATCCTTTGATTTAGAGTTTTCCTGCAGCTCCTTCAATCAGAGCAGTCCTGCCTGACCAGTCCTTGTCCCCCCTGAAACCAGCACCAAACTCCCCAGGGCTGTGCAGGGTGTCCCAGCAAAACGGATGGATTTGGAGCCCAGCAATATCCAGGCACCAGGCTGCCAATTGCTCGAAAAGAAAGATTTGTTTTTTAGTATGGAAAAATATGTTGGCATTCTGCAGCAATTAAAGGGAGGTGGGGGCACACGAGGGAGGGAGTCAGAGCAGCAGGCACAAGTTTGACCGTGGCAAAGTTGTTACATGAGATGTGAGAAGTGAGGATGAAAAAGAGGGAGAAATGTCAGAATTTGACAGAATTCACTCAGGCACGCTCAGGAAGCAGATAAAGTCATGCAAATGCTCAGTCCTCTCACCTAGAAAATGATCCAATGCACTGCCTGGTGTTTATGTTTACTCTTCCACTGAGAGGACTAAGCACTGTTCCACACCTCTGGAATCTCTGTTCTTTTAAGGGGATTTACTGGCTGGGCCAATGGCTTAGGATTTGATGCTTTGGGAATTCTGTTCTTTGCTGTATTCCTGATCTTGCTCTGTAGTTTCTAAATGAAGGTTACCAATGAAGCCCTTAGTGTGGGGAAGTACAAAACTTATTTTCTCTAGAAAGGATGGCAAACACTGCAAATAACTCCACCTACAACATATCTGGCAGTTGCTATTGTCAGCCTTAACAAATGTTTCTCCAAAAGATATTATGTAGATCTCTTTATGTATAGAGATGCATAAATTAGTGACCAAAATTAGCTCGAGTAGCTGATAGAGAAAAATATTTCTTGCAGGCAGGGTCAGCACTTGACTAGGCTCAGTTCCAAATATGCTTAAGCAACTCATTTAATGGGGATCAGTAAAGACTGGAAAACAAACCAGCTGAGAGTTTTGTTGTGCGGCACAGACACGTCCAGCAATATTTCTGTGCTGCCCTGCCCACTGTGGATCTGCTGTTTCCCACACTGTGATTGTGTCCATCTGCCAGGTGCATTCAGCTCGGGGAAACAGGCAGGGACAGGCTCGGCTTGGCTGAACTGCCAGGCCCTGTGAGAAAAACCTGTCCAGATCTCAGCTGTCTCTCAGATGTACCCGGTGTGTCAGGCATAAGTTTTGCAGTGCTGATGGTTTTCAGCTAAAAACAGAGATGAAATTTGGGGTTTGCTTTAAAAATGGATGGAACATACTGAAATAAAACATCTTCTTGTTGTCTCCAAGCTGTGACTTTGAGAGTGGTGGCTGTCTGGGACCCCCTCAGAATTCAGTGTTTGAGTGTGGTTCAGGCTGTGGGTGAGTTCTGAACTCTGTAATGCCCAAACAATGTAGTGGCTGAAATTTCCACATCAAACTTTGGAGGGGAGAGAGAAAACCAAACGTTTTGAATGCAGGGACTTGTGCACTATCAGTCACTGGGGTCCCTCATGCACCAAAGGCAAACACTGGGCACAGGAGGGTGGCTGGTTTCTGTGCTGTGCATGAAGAGCAGCTCTGTCTTTTGGATGGTCAAGAAAAACTGTGAAATGAGGAATATGAAAAAGGAGGAACACAGCGTCTCGAGTCCAGGATGCTGCTCATCCCTGCAGCAGCACAGCTGCACACTGCAAGAAGCACAAGATGTTGGCCACGATGGCTTAGAGCTGGCAAAGTCCATGGAAGCAGAAGTTCAGAAGGAATGTGACTCAGGTTCTGCAGAGAAAACCATGAAAAGAAGATTATGTGGAACAAAATGATGCTGGGAAGGTGGAGAGGATGACCAGGATGAAGGGGAACACAAGAGTCAGCTGAACAAGCACTCATGCAGGACAAAGAATGAACAAAAAAATTAGTAAAAAATCAAAAGTCTCTCCCCACTACAATTTAATTTCTTCACTGTTTGGTGGTGGGGGTTCAAACCAAAACCTGAGGCAGTCAGTGCTGCTCCCTGTGTGCTTGTGTCAGGCTGTCCACGTGCTGCAGACACAACGTCTGAAGTCTGCGATTTGAATGAGCTGTCTCCCTCCAGCAACAGGTGCTACTAAAGCGAAGCAAGCCAGAAGCCGAATAATGAAAAATAATGTAATTCTCAACACCTGTAACTTATTTTCTCCCTGCTCCTTAGTATCGAGCCAAAATAGAGCCAATTTTCTCAAAGTGTTCTCTGATGTACTGTCAGGTTCCCAGAAGTTAGTTGGCTTTGTGGTTTTGCTTTTTTTGGATGTTTTTTATTTGGTTAGTTTGTGGGGTGATATTTTGTTTTGTTTGAGGGGTTTTTTTTGTTTGATTGTTTTGGGTTTTTTGGTTGTTGTTTGTTGGGATTTTTTTTTACCAAGGACGTATAAAGAAGTTTCTTCCACAGAGATACTGGAATTTCTTCCAAAGTCTTTCTCTTGTCACAGAACTCGACATTCACAAGCCGTAGTAACATCACGGATCCACTGCGAACATGACTGCAAATAAATCCTTTATGAAGGTACCTCTGCATTCCTCTGCTGAAAAGAGATTTTGCTGGTCAGACTTCTCTGCTCAGCTGCGTTACTCAGCCAAGTGGTGCCAGCAGAGGAACCGCTGATTTAAATTACCTGATTTAAATCTAAGTGTTCTGATTTGCTTCTCCTCGTCTTGATCCTCAATTGAAATGTCAAGTGGGGGAGGAGCTGTGAGTCAAGGGGGTTTGCAACACTCGTAGTATTTGAATATTGCCTGGAAAGGATGAGGGAATGCAGCCATTCCTGGAGACTTTGTGGATTCAATAAGACTCAATCCCTGTTGGAGACTCTATTTTTGTTTCCTAAACACCTTCATTTCCTTTCAGAGGAAGCACAATTAACTAAATATCGCTGTCTGAACCCAGCTTTTCCACTGAGCAGTCTTTTGGGCAGAGGAGCACGGAGTTTGTGGCTCATCCATCTGTATCCTGGAGGAATAACCACAGGAAAATGACACCTGCTCTAAGTCACAGCCGCACCCAGAGAGGCTTTCCCGTGATCCCGGGCACCACTGCAGGCCTGGGAATGATCCAGGTACGAACGCTCCTGCTGTGTTCCTCATGGATAAGGTGCCACGGGCACGGCCCTGCAGTCTGGAGCATCAGTGTGACACACACCCCCGCGTGTCCCTCCAGCACGGAACTCCTCCTGGGAGCGTCCCAGCGGCTTTGCTGCCGCATCAGCTCAGCTCCAGGGGCAGAAAGGAGCTGTGGCACAGCCAGAATCTCCCCACTGGCTCCTCCCAGAACACCTTCCCAGAACTGGAGTGGGACACTCTGTGCATGTGGTGAGCGGCTGTGGGAGTCAGGTCCTCCCTTCCAGTGCCACCCAGGGGAGGAGAAAGGCAATTCTCTTGGGAAACCCCCTGAACAGGGAGCCTGGGCCTTGTCAGACCGTGTAAAGCACAAAGGGTGAGTTCCTCGGGCACAACGCTCCTGGCAATTCCCGCTTCCTCTCTCCCACAGCTCCTCAAAGTGCTGTTCTGCCGCTGTGACATCTGACTTTGGAGCAGCAGAGCCATGAGTGACACAGGTCCTTACAGCCCCTGACATGGACATTGCCATTATGTAACCTGTGTGCCAGCCCAAGTTTATTTTTACAAGGGTTTCTGTGCCCTCTATAAGCACTTGGCAATTACTGGTGACACATGCTCCATGATTTGGGGACATGGGATTGAAAAGGGCATCACTGGTTCACAGAGTGCAGCCTCCTGCATATAATCCTGTTAATGAGTTAATCAAGCTTAATTTGGGACTAGGGACAGAGTCTGCCTCTGCTGCTCCTGCTGAATTCCATTCTGGAGCCCATTCCTGAGTTAGCAGGAGAGGTGTGGAGGTGAGGAGATGGACACTGAGGTTGTTCTGCACAGGAAAAAGGCAGGGAAATGGTGCTGCCTGGAAGAAAATGGCCTAAATGGGAAAAAACCCCGCGGGTGTTGTTCCCTGATCCTCTGTGTCTGTGCCCAGATCTCCACCCTGAGGAGTCCAAGTGTGTCTGTCACTGAGGAGAGAGCAGCTTCCACAGAGCTGCCCTGCACAGCTCAGTGCTGCTCTCCCTGCAGGGCTGTGCAGGCTGCCCACGAGATGTGGGACAGGAAATGATTTTGGGGAATGACATCAGATCTTTGGTGGGTCATGGTGCCAAAAGGTATCAAATATTAAGCATCTACTTCATAACTTTTATTCTTCAGACTTTAGAATTGGTCAAAACAATTTTGCCTGAAAATTTTATTTTTATGGATTATTTTTTTACTTTATGTCAATTTAATTAGATCCTTAAATTTTTTTAAAACATTAATTTTTAATCATTTCAAGCCTGAAAATTGAGGGGCTTTTTTACTCTTATGTTTATTTTAATGTTATTTTTTATATCAACAGGACTGGTGCTAAGAATAACAGATGCAAAGTGGGAAGGTGTTTCAGTACGCAAGAAGAAGGCATCTTGCTCTAGAAAAAAAGAAAATATTCATCAAAATAAGCAGCAGACTTTGCTTAATCATTGTTTCTTTGTTAGAGATCAGCTCAATTATAGTGTTACTCAAAAAATTTAAATTAAAAAATAACCAGCCAGGCCTTCAGCTTATACATCTCCAGGTAAACCTATTTTGTAGTTGAAATCAGTATTCAGGGACAGTCCTTTGTGCTGTTTGATTTCTCCTCAGCTGACCCCCATGACAGCCTGGTGTGGGCAAGTGTCAGTCCAAGGAGTGTTTGCAGTCAGAGATTCCTCCTGGTGACAACATTTGGGGTCAGTGTTTGCTCGGACCCCAGGAAGAACAGCAGGAATCTTGGTTTGCATTGAGACCAGAGTTTGTTTTTCTAGAAACCAGAAGTATTTCATGACTGCATGTAGAAAGATGATGCAGCTGTGCTCCCCTGCTCTCCGAGAATAAAACTTTACATTTCTCGTGTAGATGAACATTCATCTCATCCCTTACAAATCTAGAAATTATTATCTCTGGAAAGACAACCTTTTAGTCCAAAGGAAGGTTAGGAATAAGCATTTCTGGGAGTGGTGCCAGTATTTCCCAGGGTTTGGAGCACAGGTGTGAGGGAGCCACACAAACCAGCTCACAGTGACCATGTAGCAAGAACTTCCCCTCTGGAGATGGAATAGAGGTGAATAAAAGCCTAGGCTAGGACTTGACAGGGACACAGAATAAAATCCCTCATTGTCCTCACTGAGCACAGCAGTTCAGAGACCCAGCAGTCCCTCTCACTCCGGAGAGAGGCTGCTTCTATTGGATTTTCTGTTGAAAAAGCTGAGTATCCTTAACCTTAAACAAATGATTGCTTTCTCTTTGATTTTCTTTGGTGATATAAGAGGATTTGATTTGAAAGCTTTGAAGGCCTGAGCTCTGCCCTGGGCTGGCACTTTCTCTAGACCCCCTCGAGCTGGTGATGTCCTTCCCATGCAGCTCTTAGGTGATGCTTCTGTTCTAACTCTACTGCTGCCTGAATAAGTGATACTCAATCATGTTCTCTCCCTTTTTTCCCTCCCACTTTTCGGCTGCACTATCTATTAGACTGCAAGCTCTTTGGCAAGAGGAATGAGAGTTACCATCTGCTGTGCAGCGAGTAGCACTCTTAGATGCAAAAAAAAAGAGAAATGCTTATGATAGCTCATCAAAAGATCAATTAATGTTAAGGCAGAAAACATTGAAGTCAGGAATTCCCAACTTGTCCCAGCTTTGAATTCCACTTTAATCAGACAAATACTATCAAAACCTCCTCTGAATTACTGGGGACCCTTCTTGAAGCTGCCAAATGTTTGAGCTGCCACTGCAAATCTGGTAAAGCTCTCTGTGGAAAGGCTGAGCACTGAGAGAAGCTGGTTCCTCTGTGGAAAGGCTGAGGGAGACACAAGGGAAGCATTGAGAAACATCCCTTAAATCTCTGTAGCCAAATACCTCAGGAATTACCTGGTAAATGTTTAGCAGAACCTCTGCTCGATGCAACAAAAGCTACAAACGCTTCTCAGTACTCTACAGCAAGCTTAAGCCATAACATTTGCAACTCCAAAGCCACAAATCACGAATGCAGTTACACAAGAGCTGGATAAAATATTAAAAGCTCTAATATATAATACAAGCTGTGTCTCCTGCTGTCTGTCAGTGAGAGGTGTCACCGAGCACTTCTGCACACCCTTGGTGCAGAATGAGACATCTGACTCCCCTGCAAGTGCTGCAGACAATCAGTTTTATTCATTTTTGCATGTCCCAAAGTGCCAAGTCTTTGGAACAAAAGCTGATGATAATAACAGATTAATTCTTCTTTTCTGAGCTCAGTCCAGGGAGCGGGGGGCAGCTGTCACAACATGGTTTGTACAATATTCTTTAACAACTTGCAGTTAGAAAGTCAAAGATGTTTTTGAAATGATGGCAGTGGCTCAAAGATAAATCTTTAAGTTTTGATAAAATAGCAATCCCCTTCTGCTAAGTCTATATAGGTGCAAAGAAAAAGAGAAGGAACAGCAGCATCTCATTCCTTCCCTTTCAGAGAAGCCTCAGCATTAGCACTGATCCCACGTAGCTCTGTACCCAGGCAAAGAGATCCTGGGGTCTCAAAACTGGAGTCCTTACATTCTGAAAGAGGCAATTAGCTTTTCTGTGCCTTGCTTCTACTCCTTGAAGAACGGCAATTAAACCAAATTGATAAGGGACATGTGAAGATTGGAGAAGCTGACCTGCTGCAAGGGGTGGCAAACAACTACTCAGTACATAAAAACCAGGCTGGATTAATGGATTTGCGCCATCAGCAGGTGTCTGGAAACTGCTCCTGCAAGTCAAGTATCACACCACAGCCACAGGTTATCCTTTAAACATGAACACACTCCCTGTGCACTCGGTTATGGAGGCACAGTTGGTAAATAGGGACCAAACAGTCCCAAACCACGAGAACCTGCTGCATTCATTAACTCATCAGCACAGCCTCAGCTATCCTTATTTCCTAGCACAGGAGGATCTCATAGGATGAGGATTCCAGTGGCACAGTATTATCCAGCATAAACTTCCAGATGTGAGGAAAACAATCCTGCCACTTCTGCCTCTGTGATGATCAGCAGGATTCCTGCTGGCTACTCTTGACCCTTAAGGATGAGAATGGAAAACCATGGGGGAATGAGGCCCAAAAACGTGCCCAGGACTGGCAATTCCTCCTGGGAAGCAAGAGAGGTGACACTGCAGAGGGATCTGATGCCACAGCAATGCCTGGGGGTCTGCAGCAATTTTATTTTCCATTACATTGGCACTGCTGTGGGATTCTGCTGTGAAATGTTCCTCTCTGGGGCTAAAGGCAGCCCCTGGCCAGCACTGCTGCTGGTGTCGCAGGGCATTCCTCAGCAGGGGAATCACGGCACCCACAGAGCCCAGGGTGGGGAATCTGCCCCTCAGAGACACCCCCCCCCAGGGGACAGAGCAGCAGAGGAGCCTCCAGCCCATCTCTCCCTCTCAGGGAGGAGGGGGCTGCGAAGACAGGAGCACACAGCCGCCTGCAGCAGGTGGAACAGTGCCTGGCTGATCCCAGCGTTCCGGGAAAACGAGGGGGTGGATGTGGAGGTGACTCAGCTCGACTGAAGCTTCACATTTCAGCTGAAGCTGAAATCCTACTGAGCGTGGAGCAGTCTCATTATGGTTTTGAGAGGATTTTTTCCATGATGTGAAAATACAACCTAAGAAACTGCTTTGGCCAGGGTTTGTTACAGGTAACCCCAGCCCTCGGCCCCATTTCTTGGGCTTTGCTGGCTCCTCTTTTGACTCGAGCTCTCCTGAGCACTGCTGTGATCTCCAGCCTTCATTATTCACTTGGAAGATGCAGTAGCTCAAAGCCCTACCTGGACAGGTAGCAGTGTCCTTATCACCTCGAACAGCACGGGATGAGCCTGGCCCCCCCTCACACGGAGCTACGGACTGGGACCTGCTCCCACCAGCACTTCATGGGAGCTGCAGCAACAGTCTGAGGCTCAGACTGACACTTCAAACTTCTCTGAACTACCTAATTGTGAGGAGAGTGACCCAAAAAACACCCCCCACACAAACGCAGCGTGACAGGAAATGTAATAGCAAATGATTTTTTGCCAGTGCAGCAGAACTATTTTGAGCACTTGGTGTGGACTCCAGCAATCTTGACAAACCTTTTAAGGATTACCAAGCTCTGAAGTTTATTTTCTAAATATTGTGTTGCAAGAAGAGACCTGCAAGAGTCACTCTGCTCCTGCTACTTTCCTTACAGTTTCACCAGAAGGGAGCAAAAATATCTCCCATCTCCTCTATGATGCAGCAAATGTGCAAGGAAAGCAGTTCTGTTCTCTCTCCATCCTCCTGTTGGGCTCCTCTAATCAAACAGAATGGAATGGAAAGGGTTTTTCCTAAAGGCCATTAGAGTTACCTAATTATTGTGAAATGAAGATCAGTTCAAAATAATGTGCCTTTTTAAATTTGCTAATATTTACACCATCCCTGAGAGGAAAAAAAAAAAAAAGGACAGAGTGGAAGAAAAAGAAAAAAGCAGTCTGCAAATGCTTCATTTTCTCTCTTCTGTTCCCTAAAGCAGTATTGGTATCAGCTGAAATTAGGAAGGAATATATTGAAATAGTTCTTGCCCTCCCAGTCTGTTTCTCAGCAGTTGCACAGTGCAGGTGAGTTGGGGTGGAGATACCCCAGAGAGGACAACACCCACACCTTTTGGAAAAATTCTCCTTTTGACTGATCTTTTTTGACAGAGCCCAGTGAGAAGCTTTCCTGTAGCTGAATTCCAATCTGCCTCCAAACAGAGAAGCTCAGGGAAGCCATTTCCAGAGCTGTGATTCCAGTTGTGTTTCAAAGCTATAAAATATCTTGATTTGACAAAGATACCACCCCAGTCTGGTTGTGCAGAATACCTTTCTCCTCACACTTAGACTCAGCTTTATTTTAGGATTTCAGTAGACAAAGTCATGGCCAAGGAAGTGCATGAAGCAGCTCAGGCTGATTATTCTCAGACAAAGATGTAACAGTTCTAAAATTCACTATCACAAGCTCAAAGACGCTATTGCAAAACAGTGTTTGTTAAACCTTCAATTGCTGGACCTGGAAATAGCAGGAAGAAATACTCTGTTCTATCGACACTAACAGACCTGTAATTAATTATTGACTTCCTCATTTAAAGACATCATGGCTTGACTGCTGCTTTTATAATTGCCTTCCAAGAATTTAGTATTAAATTCAGATTCAAAGAGTACACGGGGTTCAAAGATCCTACACCTCTTACAGTATCCTCTGGTCTCACTCTTTTACATCCTCCTATGTATATTGACATTTTAGAATCATTTTTAAATAAATCCTCTGCCTTTGCTGTTTCATCAGATCTCCAAACAGACCTGCAGCTTTTTGTGCCTCTCTTCCCTAATCCATGAGGCCTGCAGGACATGCAAAGCTTCAGGAATCCTCTCCCATCTGGAATCCCATTTTAGAGCCAACCCTTCATTTACCATTTTTCTTTGCTAATCTACATCACAAGCGTGGTTCTTTCTATTTCTGGTGCCATCCCAATAGAAGAAATATTTTATTAACAAGCCTCCAGCAGGTCCTGTAAATACTGAAATCACTGAGGCTGCATCATCTGGCAAGAACAACCTTCTGGATGGGGTTTGGATCAAACCAGCCACTGCAGCCAGCCCCGAGTCCCTGTTGTCTCATAGCAACAGGATCATTTGCTGAGGAAGCAGCACTGATCACCAGCTGGAGCACTTTTTGTTGTGGCTTATTCATGAGGCAAAGTCAGATGCATCCATGGCTCTGAAATATCACTGGGACATGCCTCGAAACCCAATTTCATCCCCTGTGGCTGATGCTCAGAGCTCAGCAGCTCCAAACAGGAGAAAGGTGAAGCTCTTCTTGTTTCAAACAGCAATATTAGACATATACTCAGGAATTAGAAATCTATTCAGGAATATTCGTTCCACTGAGCCACAAGGAGAAGCTGCAGCTCTTCATTGCTCTTTCTCAGGGCTACCCAAACCTATCAGAGCTTCTCTACTGCTCCCTTCCCAACAATTGCTGAAGCAAGGAAGATCTCACCACACTGGATTTGTGTTGTGCTCTGCCCAGCAAGCAAAACAAAGCTTTTGCTTTAACAACTACACAGATCTAAAAGTAACCCAAAACCCCCAAGGTAACAAAAAAGGGTAATCACAAGCACAGTCAGGCTTGCAGAGGTATTTCTATACCTGCCTGTTTGTTTGGTGTTGTGGGGAACTTTTTGTAGTATTTAAGCCCAGATTTTGCAAAATGAAACTTTTTGGATGAGATAGGAGAAAATCTGAGTTGTTTCAAAATCTGAGAAAATCTTTTAAAAATCTCTACACGAAAGATTTGTTCACGAGCTGAGGTTTGCAGTTACAAACCATAACCCAAATAGAGGCAAGTGGCAATATTCTCATCACAAATTCCTGAGAAACAAGGCAAGAATCCCCCCAAATGTGTGATTTAGTGAGATCCACAGAGCTGTGCTGAGATGTGTTTGTGTGCAGCCTGCACGGGAAGGATGTTTTCATCTCAGGCTGCAGGTATGACATGAGCATAACATATCTGTGCTACTGGAAAAGCAACTCATGTATCAAATGTGATGCTTTGCCTCTGATTTGATGGGCCTGGGAATATTTGACAACAAAGGAACTTTTATGGTTTAATAAAAACCTGGACAATCAGTCCCTGTAATACCACATCCAGCATCCTGTGACTCCACACAACCAAACAAGAGCTTAACCTCGCCTGAGATTTCCAAATGTTAAAATTGTTGCTGTATTATGAAAAGTGATAGCACTTTGATAAAAAAGATCCCACTTTGAACATATTTAAGGAATAGCTCTGCTAAGGAAGAGGCTGCTATTTTCCCCTGTTGATTTACAGAGCAAAGCTGTGGTTCAGCAGATGGCTCATTAAATTTTTGCACCGTGACTGTAGTAGGAGAAGGAAAAAAGGAACAAAAAAGAACAAAACCAAACCCCCACACCATGAACACAGGAATAAGATGCACTGGCTGCCTGCTGTGTAATAAAAACTTTTTTTAGCTTTTATTCACGCACTGATCAGCAGACAGTATCTAAACCTACTTTACAAGTGAATTCTCCTCATGTTTACAAGCCAGTCCCTATTTCAAGTGGCTTTGTTTGTGAGTAAGACATCCCTTTAGAGGAAAGACTGAAAATTCCATCTAGCATTTCCTGCTGTAATTTCTTTTCCTTAAAAGCCTTTAAAAGGGAAGATTCCTGTTCATGATCTGTACACCTTCTGCTAAACCCGAGTTCCAAGTTTGGACATCTCAGCAACAATCTTTATTGACATCTCTTCCATGGCCTGCCCTTCCTGTTTGCCAAAAACAAAATGGTGTATTTATTTTGAAAATGGGATATCCTGTTGGAAGGCTTTGAGAAAAAAAAAAGAACATACTGAGCCTGGGACCTCAAGGATTCCTTCCGGCGCCTTAAGAGAAATAAAGAAATAGTTCTAGTCAAGAAAAGGAAATATGGCAGGAAAAAACACTTGGGAGTTACAGTCAGAGCAATCCTAGAGAAATAAATAGTACAGAAATAATTAGAATTACACAAATGGTTCTTTTTCCATGTACACCCACAGTTCCATTCAGGAACTGCAAGGAAAGGGGACATGACAGGACATTAGGAAGGGATGTCCACACTGCAAAGACACACACACGGAATTACTGCCACTGAAACAACCAACATTATCAGAGAATTCCATGAATTGGCGCTTCTAATGTTATATTGAATTAAATGTAGGATCCTACGCTCAGCAAACATTCCAATAACCGTTGTTAGCCACGACTCTTTATTCTCAAAATGTCCTAACTCCATATAATTACGCCAAGTGGGTTCTAATTACTTCCTAGAAGTATCTGTGCAGATAATCATCTGCCCCCAGACTATCTCACGCTCACTTGAGCAGCCATAGAAGTCCCAGTGTAAGAGATTAGATGTGAGCAGAAATATTTATTCCACTGCTAGAAGTACAAAGATAGAAAATACCTGCTAAATACTTTGATCTTCTTGAATAACA
This sequence comes from Orthonyx spaldingii, assembly GCA_013397795.1. Classification (NCBI taxonomy): domain Eukaryota; kingdom Metazoa; phylum Chordata; class Aves; order Passeriformes; family Orthonychidae; genus Orthonyx; species Orthonyx spaldingii. Next base: position 567,450 of record VZTJ01000389.1, read on the forward strand.
GGCACTGTAAAAAGTATGAAATACCATTATACAGCTGTAAAAGTGGAAACAAGGATTGTTATGCAAAACGAATGCAATGATGCATTTATTCAAGCATGCTGTCTTCCAAATAATCAGAATTTCAACTCAGGTGCTTTAGAGAAAACTTCAGTAAACCACACTCTGCACAATCCTGGAAAACTACGTCGACAATTGTACCTTGAAGCCCGAGGATTGAGATTCTTTAAACATTGTACTGCCTGTGACTCATGCAATTATCACATCTTCATCCAACTCCTCCTGAGCTCTTTGTTCGGAACGATATCTCGCAGCACTAAATTGCACATGCCATTTGTTCTGGGCTAAAAACAACTGCCCCTCCCACTCAGCACCTCGGCAAGACGAGCAGGGAGAGGAGCATCTCTGCCTTCTCCCTTTGGGAGAACATTTGCCCCTGGATCTGTTGGCTCTGTGCACCTTCACTCGCATTCTGAGGGACAGACCAGCACAGTGAGGCTCCCATCAAAGAGCCACTCGCAGGTATCGTCACTCCCCAGATAAACAGATTAATGCCCACACATTCCTATTTTAAGCCCCTCTCTTGCTGCAGCATTGCAGGTGCTGTGCACTTAAAGCTGCACAGTCACAAACCTCCCACACCAGAGACTTCAGAGCTTCTCTCAGGGTGATGCTGAAAGTTTTGCTTTTAACACCAAACTTGAATGTTTCCAACCCATGAGTTCTTATATCAGGATTTGCAGAAATACGTTCAGCTAACCAGTACAAGTGAACCCAAAGTATTTGATTTATTTTTAATAATCTCATCTGGTTCATAATGAATTTTTAACAATGGCAATTGCGAGCCTACTACTTAGAGCAGCTTCCCTCAAAAGGGCACAGCCAACATAAATAGCTGAAAGGCTCTTTTTGAGTTTACTGAGGAATTTTTGAACCCTAGAAACCACTCAGAGAACCATATGCAAGCGTAATGCTCAAAACCCCCTATTTCAGCTGCTGAGCATGAACTTGTGTCCTCAACACGATGTTGGAAGAGGCTCAGTCCAGTTCTCTCAGCGACCTCAGCTCCTCTGTTTATAAACCATGGTGAAGAACAGCATTTTGCCATTGTACCCCTCAACAGCTCAAGATTCATTGCCATAAGTTAAAGACTAAATAATGTGGCAACAGCAAAACAGGACTTGAGCTGTGCTAATACCCGGCTCTAGGTTTCCTCAGCTGCTGTCCAGTGTCCTTACCATTTCTGCTCTCACCAAACAGCTGCACATTCAAGAATTTGGGCTGAGAGGCATCCTCAGTAGCAGTGAGCAGTGAACTGGTTATGAGGTGCTGTGTGATGCCCCCTGAGCCCGAGTCAGACAATACAGAACCAAACACTCCCAATGCAGGTTTCCCTTTGCAACGCCCATTTTTCCTCCATATGATTTATTTCTTTGCCTGTTACTCCCACAGTCACTTCTGTCCTTGCTTGTGGCCTATTTCATTCGTGCAAACTCAAAATTCCTGCACCACTCTGAGGAGAGCCTTGAATATCAATAGGAACGGAGCTTGGGGAGTTCACATTTATCTGGACACTTCAAACAAAACCATAAAATTTGGGGTTTTTAAATAACAGTATTATGTTTAATTTCTAGGGAAATAAACGATTAGTTGGTTGGTTGATGTTTTTGTTTTGTTTTGGGGGTTTGGGAGTTTGTTTCTTTCTTCCTTTGGGGTTTGGGGGTTTTTCTGTTTGTTTGGGGGGTTTTTTTGGAGGTGGGAAATTGGTGGGGCAGTGGAGAAAGCTGGATGCAGGGATTCGGAGAGGGGATAATTTCTGTGCTAATACTTTCACACGGACTTGGGGGTGGGAATTTAATCAATGTTGGTATTAAATGGAGCTGTGAAACTTGCTGCAGGCAGCACTACATTGATCCTTTTTTAGCTTGGTCGGTCACTAAGTACAAATCCGGGTGGCAGTTCACGGGTGCTCCATCAGCCAAGGCTCTGTGCGGTGGATTCAAAGTGCCACCTAGTGGGAATTGTCACTTTAGAGGCCATTTCGGGGACTTCAATTCAGGAGTGACTACACAGCTGTAGGAAATATACCTGTGGATCACTCACCTATGCTGAGACACTCTCATATCCAGGGATATTTTCCATACTAAAGGAGGGGGGGAAAAACACATTTCCAAAAAGAAAAAATTAAAATTCTTGATGTTAGTTAAGAATTCGGTTAAAATAATCCCCATACAGTCTGTGCTCAGCAGCCAAGTGCCCAAATCCAGAATGTGCTCCTAGAGCCAGGTGTTCACAGAGCTCTCAAAACCACCACCCAAGGTAAAGCATTTCCCCAGACAGGATTTAGCAGGTCTAATATTAAAAAATACCACAGTTTCCTTCTAAATTTCGAGGAGCTGCAGACAGGTGGGTTTCCAGCAGCAGAGAAGTGTTAACCACACACACACAAACACAAAATCCCACGGATGGGAATGCTGGATCCCATTTTGCTGAACTCAGCTCCCAGCAGGGATTCCCCCAGCCTGGACTGGAACCTTGTGTTGTGCACCAGGTGTGAAGTGAGCAAAGGTTGGTTTTCCTCCTGTTCCCGTGGGCAGCAGAGGGACAGGTGAGGAAGCAGGCACGGAACACAGGCTGGGATCTGCCTGCACTGCTGCTGGGAAGGTTCTGGAGCAGAGCCCGCTGGATTCCTCCCCGCTGTGGCAGTGAATTATCGGGTTAAGGCTGCCAGAATGTCACCGCTGCCAATCCCATTGCATCAGGGCCGTGACTCACACAGCCCAAGGAGATCCAGCGCATTGCAAGGTGTTAACATTCAAAGCACAGAGAATAACAGAGAGGAAAGGAGATTCTTTTCTCAGAACTAGCAATATTCCCTGAGTTTTTGTGAGACAGCTGTTTACTTTAGCCATCCTAAAGGCTGCACTTATGTCAACATATGTTAGCTGGAAGCTGGTGGCGTTTTTTAAGAGCATATACACTGATTAACAAAGAAAATACATTTGAAGCACAGCTACTCCCTAGAGAATACAGGATTAAAATCTTACAGCCCTGCTCATGGCTCCTCACTGCCATCAGCTCCTGAGGCCGTTCGCTGGTGTGCAGTGGGTGTGACATCCCAGCACTGTGGCTGGTGCCACGTGGGATGGCAGGAGTGTCCCAGCCCTGCCTGCTCATACCCCCAGCTCTGCCACAGCTCAGCAATCCCACTCTGTATTGCAGCACCTTTCAGACCTTTTCAGCCCTCTGTTCAACAGAAATTTCCTTGTAAAAGTTAATTTTTAAAAGCCGGGCATATTTCATAATAGCCCACTTCCGATTTCAAAGGAGAGATGTTGCCATTTATCAAACAGCAGAGCAAAATCCCTGCAACATATCCAGAATTCTTCAGGAGCCAGGATCCTTCAGGAGCTTTGCTGCTTCCTGCAGCTGGACATGTGACAGACACGAGTCCTGTTCCAAACAGAACTGAGCAGGCTGAGGACTTTGAGATCTGAATAAGGTCACGGTCCCTGCAAACCTGGGAAGGTCTCCTTGCCATGCAGGCGGCTGACCAGCAGCTGTCCCCATTGCTTCACTGGAGTCAGGGATCAGCCTGGGAACGGCAACACGCCTCCAAAAATGGGTGCTGCTATCCTTTGGAGACCATAAAGAAAAATAAAACAGAGCTACCAGAGTTCTGTCAGCCCATGGACAGGGAAATGGGATGTGTAGGGAAGGTCTGCACCCCAGGGTAGGGATGTGGTTACAATGGGAGACAGATCAGCCTGGAAACAGGACAGGACCTCAGCAGATCCAAGGCTTTGTGACACAACAAAGGAGAACTCTGGAGACTCATTCAAGTAGCAGAAGAGGAATAATCAGAGTGGACTGGACATCCCGGTGCTGCTGCCTGGTCTCTGCCCACATCATCATCATCTGATAAAACCTCCTTCAGGGATGTTTTTCCAACCAGGATCTCTGGTGGACACCAGTTTCCAGCTTCAGAGGGTAGAAACTATTCAAATTTAGAACTGGAAAAATGCATCTTAGAGAGGCCAGAGGGTGAAGGTGTTTTAGGATCATCTCAATAAAGTTCTTTGCCCTCTGAGAACTCAGGGAGATTTCTCATTTCCATTCACTTTGCATTTGAGGACTTCTGAAAACGTTTAGTCTTAAATGAACTATATTAATATGTGATTATTCACATTGCTCCAGCAATTACAGTCTAATGGCTGTGGTTTAACTAATAGGTAAGATTCAAATGATATAAAATTAAAAAAACCTGGGACTAACCAAACCCAAAGTAAAGCTTGCTGGAGCCAGACCCACTTAGGGTACTCGGCAATCCAAAGGAAGCAGTTTCCTGCTTAGTGGGCACAGCATGTGGCCAGAGCAGCAAAGCATTGTCAGTTTAACCCTCCCAGATTGTAAAGTCCTTTCTTTAGGCAGTATGGAAGAGGGAAAATCTCCATGTCATTATATACGTGTATTATTGAAAGCATCTAAAGGTATTTTTATGTCATTTTTCTAATACACAGGAATAATCACTGTTTCACTGCTTTCAGTAGCTTCATGAGGCAAATGATACCATTGTGAAAAACCGATCAAAATGTTCCTCATGGAACAATGCTGCAGTGGGAGGGAATGAATCCATGAGTGGTGTCTCCAACATTCCTGAACACTGAACAAGGGCAGATCCAGCCCTTCTGCAGAGCTCTGTGCTGGGGCTATATCAGGTGGATAAAGCCTGCAGGAAAAGTTTCACTGAATGAACGTAATCAGAACATTTTGCAGACAGCTGGAGGGCTCCAGTAAAGGAGCAAATGCTGCTTCTTCCTCTGGCTGATTTATTGCTACACCTGCACTCAGGAGAGGCACTGAAATGCCTACAAGGATGAGGCTCCAACAGTTTTGAAGAGGAAGGAAGGAAATGAAACCAACTTACAACAGAAAGATGTAAAGAATCTTTCTTTGTAACTATTTCAACACACTCTAAACTGTGAGCTACTGAGCAACCACAGCGCTCTGATTTTGAGAAAGGGAGAAAACCACTCGAGTTAAAAAATAAGAAGATCCCACTACATTCAAATCACATTTATTAGTAACTGCAGACTCTGGCTGTCCAGAGACGCCTAATTCCGAATGAGAATAAACTGTGATTTATTTTGCTGCTGCAGGAGAATTAAGCAGTTGAGATCCATGACACACTGATCACTGATTTCCCTGGATTTGAGAAGTCCTTACCAGCAGCTCTCTGGGTAATTTTGAGTGGCCAGCTGTCACAGATGTGCAAATTGCAACCGAGTAAGCTCACATATGCAAGCAGCAGAAACAGCTTCTGGCAACTTCCCACCAGCTAACGATTTTTAAAATACCTTTCAGCAATTACAGCAGCGAAACATCAGCCCCCAAAAACATAACAAGCAAAAGAGCACAAATTTTACCCAAGTGCACAGCAGGAAAATCTGAAATACCCCGAGCAGGTAGCTGTGCTTCTGAAATGATCCGTCAAAAAAGCTTTTTCCACAACTCCAGCCCCAAGGCACGTTGCGAATGCAGCCTAAGGACACCGTTCTCTCGCTAAAGGAAACAACGGTGTTGTCAGGTGTGCAAAGTAATTCCTGCCTCCCGAGAACCTGGAAGTGTAAATGGTGTTAAAGTGTAAAAGACTCAGAGAAAAAATACACCTCTGAACAAAGAAAAAACTCATCATACTTTGCACCTGTTTAAGGAAAAACTCTTTTTAACAAGTCGGATCATTAACAAAGGTGCAATTAAGTATCACATCATTAAAGGGACAGGAATGAAAACGGGGTGAACTCCCATTAAGAGACAATCCTAAGGTATCTATCTCGTTTAAAAAGAGAAATCCACACTTTCTCTCCTTGCTCCTGGTTACAAATGATCTCGCAGGGATTTGTTACACACAAACATAAGATTGCTCCTGAAAGTTAGGAAACTGCTTTCCTGAGCTAAAAAGCTATAATTTGCTCCCATATTTCCAAGAAAAGGTGTTACTTATTGTGAAGAAGCAGAGCAACGAGAACAGAACAACCTTCAGGGAAAACTATCACTCATTTCAATATCACAACCAAGACATAAGCACAGGGAAAGTGACAAATTCTGCATTCTCTCAATAACAGATTCCCTTTCTGTGAACGTTGGAGGTTGGAATAGAGGAACTTCAATCGCCGTGGCAAGCAGCCAGCTCATGAATAGCTTGCTAACATCAACAAGACTATTTGTATGAACAAATGCTCAAAATGACTATGAGACTTCTTGTATATCCTTTGTAATGGTAAAATCACCGGGATTACTGTGGTTTCTGAGTGCTCTCCCACACAGACAAGAACTGAAGTCAAGAAGAGTGCTCATGTGAGGAGCCCTGTAAGAGCTGCAGTTAAACACTGAACCGGTCCTTTGGTTTTAATTAAAAAAAAAAAAAAAAAAAAAGCACATTGGAGCAGAATTACTACTGGACTAGGAGACACCAGGCTTCGAGTAACCTTAACCGAGTGCCTGAAGTGAGATTCTGACATGCACTGCTCAAGAAAAATACAACTTCTATTGCCTGAACAGTTCTGGTTAACTACGTACTCAGCTCTGCATGAAGACCACGAGATTTAAAACCACACTCTCAAAGTAAAGAGCGGGGCTGGCAATACATAAAGATCTGTGAGAAAGGAAGCACTGGAACTAGCAGCAAGGTGGGGTTGCCTGCATGGTCAGCCCTTCATTTGAATGCAAATGTAATTTTGGGGCAGGCAGTTATCTGTGACATCAGGCAGGACCTTAGTAAACTGTTACCACCAGCACCTGGTAAAACCATTGTTAATCATGTGTAGTAAAGGGACATCAGGGCTAGCAGGAGTCATTTATAGAGCCAGGCTGGGCTAGAAAAGAGAGAAAGAAAGAGGAGGGGAAGGGAGATCAAACGAACCCTGCGAGGAGCAGGATGTCCCAGCGAGACAAAGCCGGGCCGTGAGCATCATGTATGTGAGCTATCTGTTGGATAAGGACACCAGCATGTATCCGGGATCCGCCAGGTGCACCAGCAACAACCTGCCCGTGCAAAACTTCGTGTCTGCTCCAGCCTACTCCGACTACATGGGATACCACCCTGTGCCAGCCCTGGACAGCCACGGGCAGCCGGCGCCAGCCTGGGGCTCCCACTACGGCCCCCAGCGCGAGGAGTGGGGCGCCTACGGCCCCGCCCCCGCCAGCGCCGCAGCTGCTGCCCACATCAATGGCTCGTCCCCTGGCCAGGGCTCCTACAGCTCTGCCGAGTACAGCTCCCTGCACCCCGCCGCGCCCGCGGGGTTACCTCCTGTAGATACAATTAATGCCCAGCAAATCTCGCCCAACAGCCAAAGGCACAGCTCTTATGAGTGGATGAGGAAAACGGTGCAATCCACTTCCACAGGTAGGAGGGCACGGAGGTTTTATGCTGAGAAGAGGTTTTTGCTTGTTGTTGTGTCATTGTGGGGTTTTTGCCAGGTTCCCTGTTCAGAGGGAAGGATTCAGATTAATAAAGAAAGAACCTGATTGCTCTGAAGGATTCTCTTACTAGCAGATAAATATGGTTCAAGTATCGGATGCTGGGTTTGATCAGTTGATTATTTCTTCTGTTTCTTGCCTGACCTTTCATCCTGTGAGAAATGAAAAGCAATGTCCTTTCACTTCTCACTTCAGGTATGTTTTAAAAGTTTGTGATATCCAATAGCTGCTTTTAACAGGATCCTATAGATCGGGATGAAACAAAGTATTGTATTCACCACCACCTCTACTTTGCTTACTTTCCCCAAGTTTTGCACTACATAGGAAAAGTTCCATATGCATAGCAGGGGGCTGGCAGTAAGGCTTTATACCAGAAACAGCCCCTCCAAACCTCAGAACACTGAAATGAGATCTGCAAGATGAAACAATGAGGCAATGCTTTAAAAATAGGGATGATAAGGAAAGGCTTGCTTCACTTTGTAGTAGCAGCTCTCAGAATATGCAGGAATACAAAGATCCATGGTAACACAGGCAGTTAGTACAGCCACAGATCAGGCTCTGCTGCATCCTAGTCAAGGAGTACAAAACAATTCTTCCATCGTATTTAACCAGAAAAATAAGCCATGGAGCATGAGGGAAAGGTTCTGTTTGATTGGAATGAGGAACAAGAGAAAAAAATATAAATATTGAGCATCACTAAAACAAAAATCTGTACTATGTATGATATGAAAAAAATATTGAACAATAAAGGGGAAAAGGAAAAGAGGGGAAACTGCCTGAGAAGAACAGAGGCATAATCTGCTGTATGAAAGTATTTGATCCTCTGAGGTGCTGAGCAGCTTTGACATGCACTGAGATCAGTAGAAATTAGGGATGCTCAATTCCTCCCCTAAAGAGATGCTCCCATATTTCAGTGTTGCATCCCAGGAAGGTTCCTTCCCTTTCCCTCCTTCCCACCCCAGCTCTGCTCCACACGTGCCTGTAAATAAAAGTCTTCAAAGCAGGGACTGAATCAATCTCTGGTGGAAAAGCAATTACTTAAAACAGACATTAGAGAATTGAAAGCAACTGCATAGAAAAGTTGTCTGTATTAAAATAATGCATCTAATTTGTATGGGCAGAGTCATTCTCACTCCTGCTGAACACAATTCTAGTTCATGGAGAGTCCACAGAATTCAATAGAACAATCAGAACAGGCTGCTGCTCTGTGAATAAGAATTTGGGGGGATAAAAAAGTTTGTATTTTTAAAATCATATTTGTTCTTCACTGAATGTTATCCATGAAAAAACAAAAGAGAGCCTGTTTTGAAAAAACTTGCAGCTTACTTTTGAGGAGTCCTTACAAGGGCAACAAAATTGCTCGTTAATTGAGTTTTACAGATGGCAGAACCCTTGCACAAAACCCCACTGCTCCTCATCCCCTCCTTGCCTGCTTTGTGCTCCTGTGGATTCCAATCACAGCCTCTGAGAGCAAGGCCTGATTTGTTCTGTCTGTGCTGTCCCTTTGATACAGGGGACACTGGGATAGATTGGTATAGCACAAACACATATCTGTACACAAAATAAAATATCACATTCTAACTGCTGCTTAAGAAGCACTTAGAAACTTCTGACTTTCCCAATTTCAAGCCTGCAAGGGTCAGAGCATTCCCAGGAGAGCTGGGAGTGTCTCCTTTCTGGAGTGGTCTAACAAGATATCGAGCATATCTGTGTCCAGGAGAACTGCAGCAATCAACATGCCATGGGAACATGCCCTCCCAAATGCCCAGGGGCCAGTGGAGGCTACATTTGAAGCTGCTGAGTCCTGCTTTAGGGAAAAATCCAGATAAGGAATTCTCCTGTTGCTTCTTCCCCTCTTGTATACATTAGTTGTTCTGCTAGGCCAGGAAGGCTCAGTGCCAGCAGATCTCTTTCACTGGAGTTGGTTCCTTTCTCCTCCTTCACTCCTTTCCTTCTGTCTTTTTCTGCTCAAAAGGAAGGGCACTATTGTTCTTCATAGTTTCCCCAAAAATAAAATAATTGTAAAATATTTTCCCTTGCAGCAGTGTCAGCTCTAAGAAAGCACCTGGGTGAGTCTGGCTCTGTGCAGGGAGGTGTTGCAGTGATTTCAGGTGTGTGACCAGGCTCACTGCAAATGTTATTTGCTGGATCATGATCAAACCCCTCAGCACTTTCTTAGATGGAATCCAATTCTTTTTACATCCTTAAAGCTGTGTGTGCTCACTGAGCATTATCCTTCTGTCTCTTTATGAAAACTCTGGGAATTGCAGTAAAGGTTTGGTGTGGTAAGAATGAAAGAATCACACTTATAATTTATTAGCTTTCCTTATTCCCTGTGAAAAGATACAAACCACTGTTCTTAACTATGAAAAAACATGAGGCTCAGACTTACCTGAGGTGATCACAACAGAAATCATTTAGACAAATTAATTTTGTTATTTATTCATTACATGCTGCAAAGCACTAATTATAAATACTAATGTTTCACTGTGAAAACAATAATTATTAAAGCAAGTAATTTTTGCAAGATATTTTCAGAAGTGTGCAAGAAATGTTCCTGTAATTTTATGCCTTTAAGACTGGGAGAGATTCTTGCCAAAGGTTCACTCACTTTGAGTAGTCTGGCTTGGAGAGCTACAAAAACAAGGCCCCGAATCCATGACATTCCCATCTCCAGAGGTTTCATGGTTATCTTCTCTTACTGGTGCTTTGTGGCCTCATGTCCTGACAGATGACAAACAAAACACTTTATTGCAATTCCTACCACTGCCTCATGCCCTACAGGTCTTTTGATACTCTCTTATCTACACAACTGACCTGGAAGAAAGGAAAAAATTTTTTCAAGTTTTATTCTGTCACTTAATAAACAACATCAATATAGAACCATATGTTCAACAAAGTGAAATTTGTGAGGTTATGCCACCTAAGACCTCTGGAAGACCTCAGTGCATAATGTGAGATTATCATCCTGGTTTAATGCTACTAAAATGCATTTCCTGCAGAAAAGCCCTGCTGAGGCTTTCATGCAACCTTCTCTCTGTGACTGAAGGATGGCTGAGTGTCTGTCCCTGCCTTGGAACTGCAGGGACTGGGATTTGATCCTTGAAAGGAATGAGAAGGTGCTGTTTTTACAAACAAACTGTGGATTTGCTGGCAGATAAAGTCAGATATTGATAGGTGAAAGAAACAATGGGAAGAACTATAAATTTCATAGGAATTTTATTAATGGATACAGACTGTTGTTCTCCTAAGGCTGTGTTAAATTCCTGAACTTAGAGAAAAAGAACACAGATACAAAAAAAAAAAAAGAAGAGGGAGGTTGTACATTAGAAGGGGGTTTGTATTAGGTGATTTGGGAAGCCTGTACTTCTTAAGTACTTCAGTCAGTGGGGAAAGAGAGAGAGAAAGGTGGTCAGGAAATTAAGATAAACAGCAGGTTGCATCCTCCAACAGCTTGAGAGACTCCATGGGAAATGCCCATGGCCTCTCTCTTTATTCGAATAAAGTTATAGGACATTTTTATTTCTTTTTTGGATATAAATCTTTGATATTGTGGATTAAGTTTTCCTGACATCCTCAATGCAGAGCACGTAGGATCCAGTGCCCTGTCTGTGCACTCCACAGTGTGTGGAGGATGCAGGAAAAAGCCAATGTGTTTTGACTCAGAACACTTGAAGGAGAAAGCACTCAGTATTTTCAGTCACAAACACAGAGAAAAGGCTCCTCTCTAACCCTTGCACTGCTCCTGTCTCCTCAGCTTCCCCTTGGACAGGGTGAGCACAGCCAAGACGAGGAGCAATTGTAACACAGAACAAAGCCACAACCAGAAATGTGAGCTGGTAATTCCACACACACACACGAGACATAATTACAGGCAAATTCTTTCACGGAAAGCAGAATAAAACCACCTTAGAAGAAGCTACAAATCTCATCCTGTTGATTTCAGGATTTTTATGGAGCTATGTCATCACTCACACAGGAGTAGACTTGACTTTATGACTGTGTGAGAAAACAACACACACCTGTGGTAAAAGTGTGCCCAAAACACTGAGTTTGAGCAGTGAACTCCCAGCAGAATTTGCTCACAAAGCTGAAAGTGCACCTTAAGATCTGCACTTATGTTACCATAAAACAGGGTGGGGACAAGTTTTGAAACTGATTCAGAGCAGAGACTTCTCCTGTAGATGACAACTCTCCTAGCATTCTTCTTCAATAAAAATTTACTCTGCAGACAAAGAGTTTTTCTGATGCTGATGACAGGTGCTGAGAGCATCATGACCAAATTCTTTGAAGGAAGAAGTTCTTTTCCCTCAAATCTAAGGGAGAGGAACAAGCCTCTTTAGAAGTCATTCCTGTAAAATGCTGAATGCTAAAGAACATACAAAAATTGGGAAAAATCTCAGTTAATCACTTCCCTTTTAGTCTGTACAGTGATGGGCAATGGGATTTCCCCTGGTTTGCCACTCAGAAATCCACCTACATTTTCTGCAGGTTGGGTCCTTCTGCCTGTCCAGTCATTGCTTAAAGAGAATGAAAATGGCTCTGCTTTAATTCCAATTCCTTCTGTACGATGACGGTGAATAGAAAAGTTTACACTAGCAAAGGGAAGAACAGAATTTGGCCAATGAGCTTTATTCCAGACTAGCAGAACATACTCAAAACCGAAAACAGAAGGGAAAATTGGAGTCTGTTGAAAAGGTCCAACTCTGTGATCCTATTCTGGTTTTTTCAGCATGAACAATCTGAGCTTGTGTAAAAGAACAAATGAGCAGGACCCAGGAGACAAAGAGAGAATTTCACCATGTTTCACAAACCTTTATGCACCTAACTTTGCAGTAATGCACAGGACCAGGTCACCGATTCACCACACCAAGGCTTCTGGCAGGAATCTTACACAGGATTGGATCCAGGTCACATTTTCTAATACAGTGGCAGTGTATGGTGGGGTTTTTTTTAAATTTAACTTTACAGAACATCATGTGAAGCACATCTGTCTTTAAAATTAATTTAAAATTACTTTTGCTTTACAACTTCAATTAAGTCAGTGAAATTACTGATTTAAGTCAGGGAGAATTTGCCCCTTACGTTTCTTACACTTTTAAAGAACATAAGTAGTTAGAGTCCTAAACACAACTCTGGGCCTGATCTCTGTCAGTCTATATCTTTCTAAACTCAAAAATTAACCTTTGGTTTTTATTATTAAAGTGACAGAGAGATGCAGGTTGGAACGGAGCATATCCTCAGGCCAAAAGCTGTTTCACATTTCTGTGATGATTTAACGTTACACCAAGCACAGACATAACTTGCTCTGAAACAATGCTAAACCCTGGAACCCGGGTTGCAATGCTTTGTCAGCAACCCCACAGCGATCCCAAACGATCCCATCCCAGGACATCTTCAGGCACCTTCTGGATTTTATGAAAGATGCTGGTTTCGGTGCCTGCAGAATATTCCTGAAAAGTTAACAGAGGAGGCTCTGAAAGAGGGCCCGGGGCTGGTTCTAATGCTAATTTATTTTGCTTTGTAAACTAGTTGTGAGGTCCGATGGTGGAGGTTTTTTTTTCCTTTCCTGGCCTACATTGTCTGAGGTTTTGAGGCCTATCTGTCATATTGAGGCAACAGACCCTTTTAACACTTCACTTTGCTTTGATATGCAGTCTTGTCTCTTCCTTCTCCCTCTTTTCTTCAGGAGTTATATTGCCGGAAAGGGTGATGATTTTCACAGCAAATAAAGAGGCCTTCTCCCAGCTTTATTGTCTTCAGAAGAAATGCTCTGTGAATTTTATGACCAATGGGAAAGCTGTTCCCTTCCCCCAACTCAAAACTTGGCCAGTCACAAAAGTTTCCAGAGTGGGTGTGATGGACCATCACACTGTAACAGTTAAACTGTATCCCATGGAAAGATTCCCAACTCTGAAATCTCTGATTTCTTGCTGGTCCAAAGGCACTCCTCAATAGCCACTATTGCAAAAGAGGATTTTGACAAAACTCCCTCTTCTTAAACAGCTCATTAAACCCAGGAAATCCACTCCCCCAGCACAAAGGCAGGCAGACTGCAAAGGTAGCTGCTTCAAAGCCCTTTTGTTTCATTTCTCTTCCACCCAAGCACTAATAACCTCTCCAGCCACAATTCCACAGTACAACTGTCCATGCCAGAACATATTCCCTACAGAACTGGCACTGGATAGCTGATTATAATTGTAACCTGTCACTAACAAAAGATTAATTAAGATGGTACAAAGTCAAATGTTGGCTATTTCACTCACCTAAGTGAGGAAAATATGCAGGATTTCACTAAAGAATTGGATTAATACAACTTTTCTCATTGCATCATTTAATTCTGAGAAGTGAAGAACACCCTCCTGCTGTCTATGGGGTGAATCCATTAGTCCCACCTCAAATTTTACTCAGGTAATATTTCTCCTGGAAATAAAATGCATCCCTGGAATTAGAACCAGTAGAAGATTATGGAGAACACACTGGAGTGGATCTGCTGTAACAGATGGAATTTAGGGGCTAAAGTCCCAAACTGTTTAGGGATAGGTTCTGTTGCTGCTGTTTGTTAAGTTTGGCAAATAAAAGTGTACTTTGCCTTTGAAAGGAAATGCCATGTGCAGACTAATTCCAGCCCAGCATCCAACAAAGGCACTAGGAAGACTCTCACTGACATCAATGAGAGTAAAGGCCTAACAAACTGAAACATGGCTCTGCCAGAGCTAAAAGTATCTCTTGGAAGGCTCTGGCAGATCTCAGCTCCCACTGTCTCTTGTCTCTCACAGACAGTATTACTCTACAGAGAAAAAAAAATCAGATTATTAAAGACAAGATTTATGTGACAAATCAAAGAATTTTTCTCAGAGCATTTCTCAGAAGTCCTTTACTTTCACTTTTCTACTTTTTAAATTAGTTCCTTAACTTACTTTAAAGAAAGCAATTAGATGTCAAAGCTCCCAATCTTCCTTCAAAAAGAATGCAGATATCATAAATTCTACTAAAAACAGAGAGCTACTCATAGAGAAATACAGGATCTTATGAGAGAAAGTTCTGCTTTAGTACATTTAATTTCTTCCTCAGTTTAAAAAGAAAAAAAACCCTAAACACAACCCTCTCCTACTCAGATAATAAAGGTTTAAGCACTTAAAACCAGAAACAGGAAGGTTTTTCTTGACGTTTCCCACCTTGTTTTGGCAATAGAGGAACATTTGATATTTGGCTGTGCCTTCTGAATGAGAGCAGAGGTCAAGATAAGATCACCTTGTTGCTCTTTTGTGTACTCCATCTCAGCAACACAAAGGACACTAAGGAAACATGTTAAACATTTTGTCCCATAGAATGACCCCAAATTCTCATTTGAAGAGGAAAAAAAACCTGCACCAAACCACCAGTTAGAGAGATCAAAAGTTAAAAAATATCAAGTGAGGCATTAAAGCACCACAGGTGACCATATGCTAAACAAACAATTTACACTTCTAGTGAGGGAAAACAAATGTCCTGGTATTTATGTGGACTGAACTGAATGCTGCTGTTCCTTAGAGACTCTCAAATTCCTACCTTAATGCTGTAAAATTAGCAGCACTTTTCACTTGATTATCAGTGTAAACGTCACTGGGCTAATTCTGCTCTCACTGCAGTTTCACCGTGGTGGAAATGCCACTGAAATGAGAGTGTGCTGTGCATCCTCCCCAGCCAAGCAGCACCTTCACAGGCACGTAACAGAATTGAGACAAAGCACTTTGGCTGCATGGATTGAGCAGAACTCACAGCCTGAGGAGCAATCCCACCCTATTCTCCCTATTGAAATATGCCAAGTAGTCAGGCTGATGGCTTCAAGAAGAGTTGGAAGATGCCCATAGCATTGTAAAGGCACTATTGGTGCTCTCCCAGGGTTGGACACCATGGAGCACAGAAGCTGAGGACAAGATTCTGATGCAGACTTGATTTTACAAGCCTGGGGGGCATCCTGGAGAACCCCTGTCTTGTAGGGTGAACCAGAACCATCCCCATGCAGGCTGTAACGGGATTTATTTACAGCAATGCACTGCCCAGGACTCCAGTGCTCACCAACTCTGGATCTGGGATCTATACAAACACTACAAAGGGGAGCAGAGCCTGAAGAAACTTCTAATGCAAGCGATAGGTTGATGAGCCAAAAATTCTTAGAAGTAGCAAAGTCCTGACTGTCAAATGTTGCAAGAGGCAAAAGTGGTCTGGCTCTCAAGCCATGACTGTACCGTGTCCATGGCAAGTGCAAGGCAAAGATGGCTGTAAATATGTTCCATAAAAAACAAAGGAGCATCACCTCTCCCTCCACAGATGGGGGAAAAACATCAACTCAAATAATGAATTAAGGGATAAAGTGCTTCAAGATTCTGCTATAGTCCTGTATGCTGAATTCTGATCTTTGGGTGCTACTGAAACTTCAGAAGCAAGGGGAGTGGGAAGGAGGGGCTGGGGAGGAATCAGGCCTTTGGCAGCACTGACAGATAACCCCTCCAGCTCCTCTCTCCAGCCAGGAAAAGCTGGTGGCTCTGAGGGCTCTTTGCCATCAGAGTCTACTCAGACACTGAAATTTTACCAACTCCATGCCCGAGAATCTGTTTCACTCCATTCAAAATTAACTGCTCTGTTGAGTGTAATTATTAGGAGTTTGTGAGACCTGTTATTTGGGGAGTTAGGCATCCCCATAACCTTGTCAGAAAAAGCTCTGTAAGCAAACAGGAGCTGCTGTGCAAAGCCACACAACACCTGCAGCAACAGCAGATGGGTACAGGTACAAACACCTCGAGTTCTGTGCATCACCTGAGAGAACCTGAACCTGGGGGAGCTGTTCTGCTGTGTGACCACTGAGGACACACATTCACAACCTCCAGCACCACAGGGGAATACAGAGCAAAAAAATACTGAAAATATATTCCCTGTCCCAGACAATTCACGGTCTAAATATGCATATCTGAAGGAATGTCCATATAAATACAGGTAAACAAAGTTAATAAAAAAATGGTAAGATTGTTGTCTGCAGAGATGATAACACTGATCTTAACAATGATCCAAACTGTTAAAAATGTGGGCAGACCTCAGGCTTTGGCTTTAAGCAGGTGCTGATGTCCAGGGTATTGATTGTCTAATACGAGCATAAACCACAGAGGAAGGGAACCAGGGGCAGCCTTTCCCATTCTCAGCTCTCTTTCAATGCAGCTGCACATTCTGTCCTCAGAAATGACCCCGTATGGAATCCATAACATTTCAGCTCCTTGCATCTGTGTTCCCTGGCTCGTGTCATCTGCCATTGCCTTTTAATGCCCTGGCTGCTGCTGAGCCGTGTCTGCTCCACTCAGCTGCACCCGCAGCAGTGCTGCTCCCAAAACAGCAGATGCTGCACTTCCCTGCCCATTGTGAAGTATTATTGCTGCTTTTTCTCTTTTTTTATGAACTGTCATCTGAAAATCTATGTTACTGTTCCCTGTGCTGTTATCAGGTCGTGGGCAGACTGTGCCAGACTTGATGGGAAAACACAACCCCCAAATTGCACTAACAATCGCAATGTTGTAGGAATTTTTCTAGCAACAAGAAGTGAGGAACTTTGGAAGCTCTCAGTATTTTCTGTGCAGTAAAATGTCCTTCACAATTTCCCTCTGAGGCAGGTAAGAGTGTCAGCTCTAGGGCTGACAATTCAACAAGAGCAATTCAACAGCAGGCAGGAAGCTTGCAGCAGAGCTGAGAACAGAACCCAGGTTTCCTGGCTCCTTATTCTTACCAGGAATGCCATCCCTTTCCCAAATGATAACACAGGGCTGATAAAGCAACGAGAAACAGTTTATTATCTATTTACTAAGGAGCAAACCTAATATCTGATGGTATGAACCTCTTGTGTTGTAAATCATGACCAAGTCAAGGGAGTTACTCTGGGTAAGGGCACAGAGAATCAGGCCTAAAATCCCCACAGATATTTTCAAATGTAAAGCCAGATATTTTGTGTAACTGAAGTGAAAAAATTCTACCTTGAAGCAATGTGTTCTTCTTTCAAAACAGGTAAAACAAGAACAAGAGAGAAGTACCGAGTGGTTTACACAGATCATCAGAGATTAGAATTAGAGAAGGAATTTCACTACAACAGATACATTACAATCAGGAGGAAGTCTGAACTTGCTGCAAACCTAAGACTTTCCGAGAGACAGGTAGAGTATGGATCACCCATCCAGGCTTTCCTTTGCCTCTATGATTGCTGATGAGGAGTTGACTGTATGGTTAAGAACACAGAAATGTTAATGCCTCCAGGAACCAAACAGTGCCCCGGGTTCCCTTTGCAGTAAAACCCAAAGCAGAGCTGTGCAATAACCCAGGAAATGCAAACACCAACTTTTTCCCATTCTGAGAAACACAAGTCGAACCACATCACCAAAATCCTGCCTGGATTTCTCTCTGGGCCGTGGTAGGAGGGGGAATTTCTTGCTGAACTTTCTGAAGCAGAAGTCCTGGTTCTGCTGAAGTCAATGGGAATTCCGTAACCAAACCCAACAAGGTCGGTCTCAGCGGAGGTGGAAGTGATGAGCTCAAGTATGTTCAGGACACTTGAAGGGTTTTGTTTCCTTGGCTGCCTTGTACCTTTTGTTACAGATTTCCTACCTACGTGCTACTCCTTTCTCCTGCCCCATTTCCTGCCCTCCAAATTCCACTTCTGTTCCCAGAAGATAAATCAAACACAACCCCGTGATTAGGCCTGATTCACTATTGTTTTATGGGCTCTACTGAGCAGGAATAGTCCAAAACCCACCCAGCTGTAGCACTGTCCGTCCAACTCGACCCTGCCTCACACAGCACATGCTGAGCTTATAGAAATGGAGAAGCCAACACCCATTTTGCAAATATTTCTCAATCTGCTGCTGAATGCCAGTATTTAATCACTGAAAATTAAAATTATTTCAGCCAGGTATAACAAACACACTGTGTGTCTTTTTACTGGCTGTTAAAACAATAACTTGACCTAATTATGCTGAAATTGAATATTATGACCCTGCTTCTGTAAACAACCAGTGATATTTACTTGAAACTTCCTAGTTTGGTGATAATTCCTGAAGAATGTTTTTGTTAGTGTATTTGAAGAGGCAAAACAAAAATATGTGATCTATTTCTTTGTCATACATTGGGGAAACATGGCAACAGTTTTTGCAATATTTCTTCTTCTTCATCATCAGTATACCATGAACAAAATGAATTCCAATCCATAAAACCTCTGAAGTGACTTTTGAAAATGTAAGATTAAGTAAAAAATACCTGATAGACTTTCACCACCACCTTTTTGTACAAATTAAACAACTCCATCATGTGAGCATGACTGAACACACACTGTCCTATCCCAAGTCCCTCTGCACTCCACCTAAAACATGAATTGATTTTCTGGAAAAGCTTTATTCCTGCCTCTGCCAAAATCCAAAATTCCCTCGAAGGAATATCTCAAAAGGACAGAGAACAATCATTTAAACAAGGAAGAGAAGATGCAATATCTAATTAAGAAAAAGGTGGCAAAGTAAAGCATTGTTAATGTAGGAAGGATACAGAAATAAAGGAGATGAGGATGAGAAGAAGAGAGAAAATCATGCTTCAGGGGAAGAGATATTTGCATGGAAAACAGAATATGGAAAGGAAGGAGGGCAACAGGTGAAGAACAAGTCAGACAGATGCAACTGGCTCTGTTAGCTTTTAGTCTGACCTTACAGATCTGTTCTTACTTGGACTTATTTGATAATTAGCACACGACCCTGAAGTGCCTACTAATTTCTCTCTGCAAATCTGCTTTCCTAGTTTAACAACAAACCAGAACAAAAACCTCAATTCACAGGCAGGTAGAAAGACTGAAGCCAGCAGGTAATTCTGAAATGTTGGTTTAGTTTTCAGACTGTTTCATCTTTTCATAGATTTTGGCAAATGTATAAGAGAAACTGGGTGATTTCTGCACAGTTAGAATGCAAGAGATCTGAAAGGACTTGAGACTGGTTTAATGGAACATAATTTGGTTCTGAAATGATATTCCAGAACTAAGACAACAAAAGGAACTGTCAAACATCTCAGATGGCAGCCTGGGACTGAAGAGACCTGTTTTAAATTTACACAGGCTTTGCATGTATTTGAATCCTTCAGCTGTAAAATGGAATAATAATGCCTCCAGGAGAAGCACCTTGAGACTGTCACAGAGAGTCCTTAAGATGTTTTGTTGGACTTCACCAGTGGTTTTCCTTTAAAACACAACCTGGTAGCCACAGGTGTTATCACCTCTCACTGTTTCACCTCCTTTCCAACCATTATTCTCTTTCCCTTTCTAGTTTCTAGCAAAAAAAAAAAAAAAAACTGAACAGACCAGTATTTCTCAGCGAAATATTGATTTTTTTCTTTGGGTTATAGCAAATGGTGACAGAAGTGTTTCCTTTGCTGTCTGAACAAGGAAACACAACAAACCTGAATGAGGTACTTGACTTATTACACTGCCCAGACATCATCCAGAGCCACTTCCAAGGATAAATAGCTGGAGTGCACGGCTTTAAATCCAACCCTGGGGATTCACATCCAAAGCCAGTCCAGTTACCACAGAACATTTCACACCTCCACAAGTTCTGCTGTATTTTCAAATGACCATTACTCACCTTCAGCTCACATCCTCGCTTGTTCCACTCTGATCAAGACCCACCTTCAGCAGGTCCTTCATTCCTGCCCAAAGGTGGCTGTGGCAGAGCAGGGACACTGGTGCCACTGCATTGTGTGGGAAGCAGCAGCAGATTCTGGCTCCATCTACAAATGAAGTAAAAGGCACTCAGCTACTACTCACTGCTAATACAATAGTTTGAATTAATGCTGTGTATCACTGGTGAAATTCTGCTCACAAGTTAATTTCCACTGGCTTTTGTGCCTCAGTTTATAGGCCAGTAGCAGATTTTGGCTTGCCCTGACCAGGGCATGCAGTTTTCAATATAACAATACTCTTGGATCCTTTCAGCCATCACTATGACACATGAGATTCTGTTCTGTTAGATGTTGTTTCAAAAAATTAAATCAATCAAAGCTCATTCCATAAAGAAATAACTCTGAACTAACAACAAAAATCACTTTTTATCAAGCTATTAATAAATATTTTATTACCAGATAGGAAAAAAAACCTGTATGAAAAACAAGCAAACAGCTCTCTTGTCTCAGTTTGCCACTGCCCTTCTCAGTGGTCCTTTCAGTGGATTTTCAGTGTATTATTTAGTAATTCTGTGACTAAATACACATTGCACTCTGTTAGCAACTGAAACCAATTTCCCTCTGCTCCTCTGCAGGTGAAAATCTGGTTCCAGAACCGCAGAGCCAAAGAGAGAAAATTAATGAAGAAGAAAATGACTCACTTTGATGGCAGCAATCTCGGCTCTCTGCAGAGTGACTCTGGCTCGGTGAGCCCGATGCCGGTTCCTGACCCACAGACTCACTCAGAAATGCCCAGTTCTTTATTCCCAGCGCCGCCTCCTCCCGCTGCCCTGCCCATGAGTGGTTTGCAGCACGGGGGGAACCTGCAGCAGGTGGTGGCCTCACAGTGAGGCACCGAGCCCACGGACCCAGCACCGGAGCACTACAGGACCCACGGGGGTCCCCAGCGTGACACAGCCTGGGGCACACAAGCTTCAAGTACAGTAACCCAAGAGCCACTCTGTGCAGCACAGCACGAGGTCCCACGGGCAATGGAACTGCCAGGAGCCCCTCGGGAAGAGGATGCCACAAGGCAAGGAGCCCTCCGGCCTGGGAGCAGCTGGGGAAGCACTGGATGGAGAGCCCAGGAGCAGACACAGCCACTTGTTCCGCTGCAGACACAAAAAAAGCACAAACCTTGCCCCAGGCAATCCATCCCACACTGCTGAGGCAGCTGTACCCGAGTGTCTGTCCCTCGCCCCCAGGTAAAGAGAACGTTCCTTCTCCTTCCATCTCCACACAGGTTCCATGGACTGATCCCACTCGTGGTCTCGACACAGCATCTTGATCAATGCAAACCTGGCTGATGTGTTTTGACCCACTTGATGGAAAGCCTGGAGCCGGGTGGTTGCACTCACGACATATTAAGGGCAAAAGTCAGGGATGAGCTTTTTGGAATTTTTGGGGTTTGACAGGTATGATTTCCAATGCTCCATACACTGGTATCAACAGGCACTCTTCAGGCTCACTATAAAAGTTTTGAAAACTTTCTGGAATTGTGCATCTTGGCCCGAGTTCATTTTTGGACAAAGAAAATTCATGTGAGATTCATTTTGGATCCTAAAAGAAAGAGCAAAGTGGGGCAGAAATCCTTTTAAAATGCGTAAGTGTTTCGAAAAGTGACTGCATTTCATCAGACAGCAGAGCCCAGGGATAAAAATGCAATAATTGCATTCCACCAATTTTAAATCTGGTCCAGCTTTCTGAGTTCTTGTGATACTAATCAAATCTGAGAAGCTAAATTAATAGAAGACAAAGCAAACGAAAAACTTCACTTAAAATTAAACTCAGCATTTTTCATGTGGGTCTCAATTCCTGGAGGGCTGATCCCTTCCATACTAAGCAGAATTTGGTAGGTGATCAGTACTTAAGAATAATCTGGAGACGTACTTCCCAATATGATTCCCAATTGCACGTGCAAAACTTTCGTCTGCAAAGCGAAAATTTTTAGAGCACGTGAATGATTTGGGAATTTATACCCTCATTGTCCAAAGCAATTTAGAAATTTAGGATGCCTATCCTCAGCAATTTCCATCAAGGTATCCCCTGAAATCTGTCACTGTTGCAAACAAGACTTAAGAGCATTAAGTCATTTAGGCACTACATTCTTGGGTTTGTTCTTTAATTATAACAAATAGTACTATTAGAGTATCCAAATGTTGGTAATGTGGAATTACTTTGTATATAAAGAATTAAAATAAATGACTTTTTTTCATAACCATTTTGCAATGTGGTATCAACTACTGCAGCAAGGGAATGTGCAGATTTTCATGATTAGTCTGTTCTTGAATTGCAATATCAAATTTGAAAGAAGGGTGATGGTAAAAGAGTTTAGAGAAATTAAAGCAGCACGGGAAGAGCAGGATGGTTCAGGGGGCTGCCAGCTTTCACTATTTCATAATTTTATCTGCAAGAAGGACAGTGCTGAATAAAGGTAGAGTTCAATGAAATGGAGAAGGTACAATGTAAAATTCCCACTCATTCCTGTCACAGTGGTGCTCCGTTTGCTGGCAACAGCACAGGTAACACAGGGCAGAGGAAGAAGCTGCAACTCAAAGTTCAGCAACAGAAAGTCTCCAACTGATTTCCACAGGGTAGGAAAAGAGGAACACGACAAAGAGCATGTGGGAACAAAAGGGATTTCCCATCTCATCAATGAGCATTGCAACCAAACTGTTCTCCCAAAAAAGAGCCATTGGATCCACCCAAAGAGGAAGCCACTGGAAATTCACAGCACAGCCGTTGTGCTGGCAGAGGGAAATGCTGGAGATTTTATTCACATGTACACGTGTATTTAACTTAACAGAGACTGGAAAAGCTTCAACAGGGAAAGCATCCTCGCATTGGCCAATCAAATGGAATTGTGCTTGCAGACTAGAGAAAAACCAATAAAAAATTCCAGATTTAGACTTTCAAAGGTAAGACTACAAAGGGAAACTTTGTCTTTTTTACTGATATACAATAAATGAAGAGCTAGTTCTAGCTAAGTGATCAGAAGCCTGGCCCCAGGGTTCTGCAGAATCAAGTGCACAGCCACCTATTTTAATCACATTTTCATGACACAGCTTAATTTTGCACTAACATTTCTAAAAGGAAAAAAGTACTTCAAGGAAGAACTTTAAGAAATCTGTCTGAACACAAGTTCTTTCTCTTTAAAATTATTTAAACATCATTCAAAGAGAGTGGGATCTGGCAGAACGACCTGGTTTATCTTGTTTACATGTAGAAGAGTTATTGAGGAAGATAAGTGACCACTTTGAAGCTCTGCCTCATTTCTGCTCCAGTTTGCTGAAAGCATGCTTGCTATAGGTTGCTATGTGTTTCCAATCAGAAGTTGTTAAGTACACAAAATAAGGCTGGATTTTATTTGCACAAGCACATGTTCAAAGGTTAAAATTTATTGCTCCAAAAGCAGTATCTATAAACCAGGGCATTACCTTAGAGATTATTAACCTTCTAGTTATGCCAGTGGCTGTTTTAAATAGCTTGATTTTTTTTTTTTTTTTTGGTAAGAATTCCCAGCAATCTCTCCAGTTAAGTATTTCCAATGGGCTCTAATCCTTTAAACAGTTGCCCACCAAACCCCAAAGGAAGCGATTTTTCTCTAAGAAGCTTGTGCAGTGCTGTTAACTTGCTGTACTCTGTCCAAATGAAAATAAGAGAGACATAAAATTGCAAACAAATCAACCGGAATTATTTTGGTCCAGCACTGTGGGTTATGAAAAGCTGGTGCCTTCCTCAGGATAATACTCACTTTCTTCCTGACTTTGGGTATATCAAATAACTCATCACTTTTATCATATCTGAAAACTCGGGCACTAAAGCAGACTACTGTGAAGATTGATTGTTGTTAGGGAAGTGCCTTGAAGAAGAAAAGCATACCTTAGGCTACATCACAGGAATACCTAAGCCCTTAATCCTAATTGTGACTAAAAGAACTATCAAGGAATATCCAATTTTCAGAGGAATTCACTAAACTTTAAACCCCATTTCCCAGCGTGAATTGTGATCTATATGGTACAAAAAAATCAAGCAGTTTAGCAAACAGCACCTTCTACCAAAACTTCTTGCAACTAAGCAAAATATACAATTCAAAATGATATTTCTAAACCAAAATCTTCAATTATTGCTTAGGGGTTATGCAATCATTAGGGTACCTAGGAGAGAGCATCAAGTATGTGCCACCTTCTGCCCAAGGAGGAGATTCAAAAATATATGAATTGTGGATGTTACTATAAAAATTAAAAAGCAGATTCCTGCTTTAGCTGCCTTGTCTGGTTTGCTGGGGAAGAACAGGGGCACTGAAATGGCACATCCCTGCCAGTGACTCACAGTCACATTTCAGATGGCACCGGGTGTTATTTGGACACAATATCGTGCAAAACTCACCAGGTAAAGAAACAGGCACAGATTTTATGATGAAAATGTTTGCCAGCTGTTTTCATAACCAAAGAGCACAAATTCTGTACAAAAACCTGTTCTTAAATGTCTCACAGGAAATGGAGAGGATTAATTAAGAAATACCCGGATGCTCTTGGTCTTGTAAGCCACAACAAACACAGCCCCTCTAGGGCAGGAGAAACTTTTCAGGGACAATAATCCCAGAGTTAAACGTGAGGCAGAGAAATGCCGGGCTGCCAGAGCCACAGAGCTGCGGCTGGCAGGCAAACAGGGAAGGCAATCGATTCCTTTGTCACCTCCTGCAAGAAACCCATCAAGTAATGCCTGGAGGATGCACAGGGAGAGCCAACAGTCCCACCCGGCTCCACCTGGGCAGGATGGATTAGTTCAGTACCGGGAGCCCGGCACTGCTCAGGAAGGGACCAGGCCCATGGCAACAGAGCATGTGCTCTTCATTTTCATGGTTCTGCTGAAGAATTGATTTACCCTGGAGTTCACTCACAGGCTCTGCAACTCCTGCTGAATTCGAGCTGCTTGTGGAGCAGTAAGGAATGCTCTTATTTCTGTCAGTATTGATTTTGAAGCAGAAGTTAAATCATTTTGGTTTCACTCCTTTATCTTCAGACCATTCCTTCCTGGCAAAACTGGTCCAGCTTATCCATGAAATACATTAATAAGGCACATTTTAACATTTAGAAATTAAAGGTAAGCCATTGTTACCAGCACTTAGAAAAACGGAAGTGGGGTAGATAGAAGGGTAAATGCAATCAGCTCTCTACCAGCCACTTTTCATCATTTTTCAAAGGGATTTGTTAACAACCAAAACTTCAGAGCATGAAATTAAACCCAAAACCACTGAGGAAGGCTTCACAGACAGCTGGCATCTTTATTTCTTCTGTTGCTCTCTTATGAAAAACAAATCCCCAGCAGGGATCAGAGACACAGGGCAGAACTGAAATTTGTGCTACATCCCTTCTTCCTTTTCCCCAGAAGATTCAGTTCAGCAAGTGAGAACAGCTCAGTCAGCACTGCTCATTCAGCTCTCTGGGCTGTGCCACATCTGCCATGTGAAACTTAGCACATGCTTGCATTTCAAGCCCTGAAAATGAGACCTAACTAGAGTTCTGTATATTAAAAAGCCCCATTAAAAAGGGCAAATAAAATTTTCAGAAGCTTTTTGTTTGTAGAAGCTTCAGTAAAAGCAAAAACCTCCTCTTTAGCTGTGTTTTAAAATGGTAAACCCATCTGCCTTCCTGCATCATTAGTTGGATTTTTTTCCCGACAGAACTGCCCTCAGCTGACAGTAAACCATGTCCTGACTGACCTTTCCTCAAGATTCATACAGCTGACTAAGAATTTTAGGAGGAATGAATGTGCATGCAAAGCCCAGCTTGAATATAGGGTCAATAACACCTCCAAAAAACCGCATTGGAGCAATCAGCAATGCAGAGTTCCCCAACAAAGTCCTTAGGCAGCCATTCCGGGAAATTCCAAGCATGCAGCTGTAAAGGTATGGGCAAGAAGCATTCCTGAGCCTGCAGGGTTACTGGAGTGGTCATCTGGAGGCAAGAAAACAAACAGCTATTCCTATCACCCGAGCCACAAAGGGGCACATTAAGCTCACCTGCTTTTTGATTCTCCAGAACAAGAGAGATTTCACATCATTTTCATGCTTCAAAGACAGACAGATTATTGTCTTCTTATCTCCATATAAAAGGAAGAGTAATTTTATGAGTAAGGGTTCCTAATAAAAACTATCAGAGTTGTAAACACCTTTAATGTAAGTTATCATTGTACAGGCAAGTTTTAAACTACCAGTAGCCCTGAAATTGCAGTTTTAATAGCTGTCACTAAAACACTTAATTGCACGTTTGTGATTATGTTATTCCTGGGTTGGAATTGCTCATATGCAAGAGTGCACCATCTCCACTGCCTGTACAAACAAACCCTTCCGACTTCCAATGGTGAGCACCACACTTGTTATTATTGATAGTTTTTCATCAACCACTTGTTAGAAACTAGGAAATTTTCTTCCCCAAAGATCTCAAAGTACATTTGATTTAACACACATAAAACTTCACTTTAGCAACCACTGAGACAACTCCCATGGACACTGGCTTAGTGAATAAATTACACCTGGCAATTGAACAGGTGGAGAAAAAAACAACCTCAGTTTTCCTGGCAATCCATCTCTCTGAATCCTGCCAGAGTGCACCACACTCCTGCTGCTGGTGCCACACACATCTGTCCTGTTCTGCCTTTATTCCATCCAGAACATGGAATGAATACAAGGCTCAAGATGGCTGAGATTTCAGCCTCAGAACTGCTGTCACTTCCCCACCACCCCAGAAAGTCAGGAGAGGGCCCATGTCCTGCCAGCACTTTACACAGGCAGCACACCAAGCCCTTACCCCACTCACTGCCATCCCCACACAGTCCAAGGCAATGGCAGTTCACTTTTTTCCCTTCTTTTTTGTATTCCCTGAAAGCCATGCCCACCAAAAATGTCCGTGGAACTACAGCCTAAGTTACTGCACTGAAGGTGCAGTGCTTCTGTGGCTCTGAAGCTGCTGAATGCTGGGTCTGAGCAGGAAGGAGCTGTGCATGGCCAAGAAATGATCCTTGGGAAGGCAGGCTCAGATTAGCAGTCAATTAGCTCTCAAAAAACATTAATCCCAAAAATTTGGTAGCCTCAAACTACAAGACAACATGCAGAGGTACTGATCCTTTTTAATATCTCCACCTTGCTGTGTTACACAAAATAGGAGATATCAGACCCAGGGTGCAGATCATTTGAACATTCTCATTTTAGTTATCTTATTCTCACTTTGGTGTTAAAAATCTGCAGTCCTCCCCAGCAATCTTATCCTGCTATGTAAATCTTTTTAAACAAAATGCCTTATTCAAAGCTTACTATTGTTAGCTGATATCAAACCAGTGTAGCGAATTGCCATCGGAGTATCTTGATCTAATTATGTTCTGGAGAGAATCGAAATGGATCTGAAGAAAATTCAGATAATGGAACAGGCAAAACAAGAAAGGGAAAGGAGGTGCATAAACAAAAGATAAAAGAAGAACAGAGAATAAAGCTCTGAGATACAAAAAATAGGATTAAGTGATACTGAAATTGTGGGGGGTATGGGCAGAGACATTCCATAAAGCAAGAGGAACACCAGAGATTAAAAACGTTACCATTATCTACTGCAAAATATGAAATTACATCATTCCCAGGGATGTGAAAATGGTGTGTTTGGGGAAGTCAAACAAGGGGTCTGAGCAGAACTCTCTGAGCAGTCAATGTTCATGGACACCCTGACAATGCACTGCAGATGCAGTCAATGGAGACAAGACTTTCCCCTCCTGTGGATGTGCCTATGACTGACAGCTCTGCACAACACTCAGCAATACATGGGAATTTAACTGGGGGTATAATGCTCACAAACAGGCTAACGATTCCAAGGACATAGGAAACACATCTTCTTTAATTTCGATGACATTCAGTACTAAAAAGTCTGTGGGCTCTCAAAAATTGTGTTACAATTCCTTGTCTTTCAAGATAAAGAGGATAAGAGTCTCTTTCCATTTATTTTTTATGTCTATATTTATAAGGGTACACCAATTACAGAAGGTCTTATTTTTCCTATCCCATAATGCAACTTGCCTCAACATTCTGAGGATCCCAGTGATTAATTACAAAGATTTTGCTATGTTTCTCAATAAAAATTCTTTCCCCAAAAAGCCCAGTCCCAAAGAGCAGAGGAACATCTTTCCTGTCTGTAAGTACACAGTTAGAATCCTTTAGTGCTGGAATTAGAAGGGATGTGTGAATACGAGTAGTGTCAAAATACAAAGGATACTGAATGAAAACCCACACCTCTGTAAAGGGAAACAACTCATTGTAATTTGCACCTCTTTTGCAAGCATAGTCCTTACAAATAGCTGGTTGCAAAGAAACACATCCAAAATAAAAATACAGCGAATTCACGCCACAAATTGCAGCTACACAACCCAGAGAGGCGATTCTAAAGTCCTAGGGTGTGGTTTATTCCTCCCGTGTTAATAACAAGCTCTTAGGAACAGGATATAAGGCCACTTTGAGAATCATTTTTCTCAGAGGGAGAGGAACATTGACCCGGGGAGCACCCGTGTGTCACAGAGCAGCATCAGGGCACTTCTGATCCACAAACTTAACAACCCAGATGTCTCTCCCTGCTGAGCTCCCCGGCCCAAGCTGCCACCACGGAAAGCAGACTATAGACAGCAGCCTCAGAGGAAGGAACCAGCCTCCTTTCAGGCAGATAAAGGTTGTCTTGAAACAGAAGCCAACAATATTCCTGGGCCTAATCAAAGACTTTTTTCAGTACTTTTTACAGTCATTTTCTTTGTACTTCTGGCACCGTCTTTGTTAGGAAGATTTATTGTCTGCTTTTTTAAATTTACCAGTTTGCAATGGCCACCAGATGAAGGGATCTCTTAAATCACTCTACAACAGGGAGAGTGTGAACATGTGTCTTACAGTCAGAGCTTTAAACTCCCTCATTCTGGAAAACCACTTACAAACACCAACGAGAGGAACATTTTTGAGATGGTTATACTCAAGACAGGCTGTTTACAAGGTGCTCTGTATTTTGAAGTTACTGTATTACAATTATTCAAATTGACTGTTAGACTAAAAAGGAGATTTTTTTAATTATAGGAGAAATTAAGAGAGTAACATTTATTTGTGAACTGATAATACCTGACAAAATAAAGGTTTCAGACAAGAATCCTTTGAATGTTAAACATTGCTATTATAGTTACCACTATAATTTCTTTTTAAAAGGTCTATTTACTTAACTATTTAAGTTACAAATCCAAGCAACTGTTGCATCATCTTACAGGACTGGGATCGCTGTTGACTATCAGGGCAGGATAATAGGATAGATAAAAGTTCTCTAAAAGAGAAAGCACCAGAACCAGCAGCAAGGTGGGGTTGGTCAGCCCTTCATTTGAATGTAAATGTAATTATGAGGCAGGCAGTTGGGCTGACGTCAGACAAGATCTTGGTAAACCATTATCACCAGCACCTGGTAGCACAGTTGATAATAAAAGAGGATGAAGTAGAAGATTCCAAGCAGAGTGGCATTGTTACAGAAAACCAAACACAAATATTTCCGAGCAGTAAAAGAAGACACTGAGGACCAAGATGTTGTGACGCCGTGTTTACAGCCCAGGCCAGCCATGTACGTGAGCTCGCTCTTGGATAAGGAGCCCAGCATGTACCCAGGATCCGCCAGGGCCACCAACAACCTGCCCGTGCAAAACTTCGTGTCTGCTCCAGCCTACTCCGACTACATGGGATACCACCCTGTGCCAGCCCTGGACAGCCACGGGCAGCCGGCGCCAGCCTGGGGCTCCCACTACGGCCCCCAGCGCGAGGAGTGGGGCGCCTACGGCCCAGGCCCCTCCAGCGCCGCAGCTGCTGCCCACATCAATGGCTCGTCCCCTGGCCAGGGCTCCTACAGCTCTGCCGAGTACAGCTCCCTGCACCCCGCCGCGCCCGCGGGGTTACCTCCTGTAGATACAATTAATGCCCAGCAAATCTCGCCCAACAGCCAAAGGCACAGCTCTTATGAGTGGATGAGGAAAACGGTGCAAACCAACACTGCTGGTGAGTGTAAATTCAGCTTCCAACCTCAGAAAGCATCTTCTGCTATCACTGAGCTTAGAAATAATTAACTTTACTTGAAGCACATAGGTTGGTGGGTCATTTATGACATTTATTTAACCTACTGCTGTTTAATGCAGTTTTAACTAAATTTGTGCTAGTTTCACTTTCTGCCATAAAGGCTTTATGTGGCTGCTGTAGTGGAATGGCTGATGTGGTCAGACATGGCTGGAGCTCAACTCCAGGAGTCCCTGTCGGAACATTCTGTAAAGCATTTTGTGTGAAAAACATGATAATCATGAAAGTGTTATGCAGAAATGCAGCAACATTTAACAGTTACAGACAGAAATACTCCACAGTTATTTTGTGCTGCAGGGGAGATATCAATATATAATCAGGTTGATCTTTTTCAACCTTACAGACTTCTCCATAATTATAAAGAAAACTATGTGTTCTGATCTAAGTGCAGTGATTATGCAATTTTCTGCAATTTTCCTGCGTCTCATATTTTTCTACCCAGATTTATTAGGTGAGCAGAAATAGTCCCAGAGAAGTAATCTGACTCAAACAATCAGCATAGACTATTTTGTTTGCAGATCACATAATTCCTTGCTTAAGCTTCCTTTTCATTTAATTTCACATCAGTTTTACTTATTTTTCTCCCATACCAGAATTTTTCTTACACAATCACATAATTAAACATCTCTTTCCTGCAAGTGCCACTCACTGATGTGTCTGCTCTTGCCACAATCTGCCTGCCAGATGAACTTTCCGTGTATATTCCCAAGGTGGAAACTGGGTGTAGCAAGGTTTGCTAAATCTGTTGTCAAGGTTAAAGCTAGTAAGTGTGTGTTAGGGAGCATCAAAGAAAATACTCAAAAGAAAGCAGAGCAATTACAATTGGGGCAATCTTAGAAGACACAGAAAATCAGGGCTGCTTCTTCAGACAGAATCCTCCTTCAAATGGTTATTACTCAGGAGCAAAATTAGCCTGCTAATTGTTTCTTAATTATAAAGCAGACACACACTGTTTTGCCTCTGTTACTAAATATAAAATGCCTGGTGCTGTCCTTCCACTTGGAGCCTCTACAAAGGCCTTCAAAGCCAGGCAGATTCCCAGTCTGCTTTCCCCCCTTCTGTATACTCATGTAAATCCCAGCAACTTCATTAACATCATTGGAGATTGCCAGGTGTAGAAGTGATGCAAGACTTGAGTGTAGATCAAATTCAGCTGAGACTACTGAATGTCAATGAGGCAGCCCTGGCTGTGTCAGGCTGGCACTGCATTTTACATGTGTGGCATTCTTAAAGAGTAATGCAGACTTAAAAATCTAAATCCTTGCTTTACACTTATTGAACAGTCTTGGAAGACCCTGAAAGGTTTCTCGCATGCTTGCCCAAATTTATAAAATATAGTTGCAATTCAGAGACACAGTTTTGGGCCTAAATTCATCTCTAGTCTGAAAAGTGCTTACACAGAATTTACCGGCATTCTGAAATGCTTTATGAACCATTCGGGACAGGTGGAACAGGGCCCATCAATAGCTGCATGTCCTGAGGCTGTGCATTCCTAGAACCCAATCCTTTGAAGTGTTAAAAACAGCTCAGGACTTCGCAGAAGTGAGCTCAAGGCATCAACCCACCTTAAAAAAACAGATCGTGAGAGTAAAGCACAAATGTGGTAATTGTGCAAAACAAGAAAAGTACCAAAGAGATTTGGCTTTTCATTGGTATTTTTTTTAAAAATGGAAAATTTTAATCCTGACACAGAAACAAATGTGATAAATGGAAGGAAATTCAAATAAATTACAAGGCTAAATTTATGCATGTAACTGCTCTGTACCACCTTACCAATGTTTTCTCTAGAAGAAAACTGACTTGATGCCATTATAACCCCTCTTTGAAACACACTTGCTGTTTTACCTTATTGCCATATTATCTGGGTTATCAAAGTAGCTACTGGCTCCTCTCCTTCAACGTTATCGCTGCTTAATAAAGTTCATTGCCTTAAAATCCCATAATTACAGCCCTAAACTCTACAAATATATTTCTGTATATAAACATCTATGTCCTTAACTCCACCAGTAGTGTGTAGACACATCGATGTACGTGAGCAGAATGGAATAAGAGAAATCACATCTAATTAGATGAGGGAGCCTCCTGAAATACTGTCCTAAAGACAGTGGGAATTATTTTGAGTGAGGGGGTGTCAGTGGGAATTGTTTCCTCTCTGTTTAGACTCTATTAAATACACTACATTCTGATTCAGTATTCTTATTTAGTATTTGATACAAAAGCAAAATTCAACTGCAGGTAAAGGGAAATGAAAATTTACCTGATCAAGTCAATCTTCAGGATGAAACAACATCACAAAGACAGAAGTACTCTGTCCTTTCAACAGATAAAATGTGATTTGAAATGCTGCATCCTCTGACTAAAAGACCGTAACTGTATATTCAGAACCAAACCTTGTTTTACTTCAAACACACAGACATTGCAAATATATAAGGCAATAAGAAATTTTTAAAAACACCAAACATGGAGAGTGGGCTTGGTAAAGAGACCTCCCCAGTCAGGCTATCCAAGTGAGGAAAAGAACATCTAAAGAATTCCTGACAGTCTGATCCTGTTTTACTGAAAATGTATGATAAAATCGGCCACCAACTTCAGTTATGCTGGAGCAGAACTTCAAATTAATTTCTAAACCCTGTGTAATCAACAAGGTAAGGTGTATTTTCTGAGAGCGAGAGAACCTTCAAAGCGTAAAACTTACTGAAGAGGTACCAAGAGGACCTAGAAGAAAGTTTTAAAACTTTATATGAAACTTCATCTGGGAGTGACCCTCCTCAGAAAGAGAAGGGACTTTAACAACAGTAAACAAAAGGACAATGTGATTTTCATATGTTACAAGCTCAGCCTCAGGATTTTTTTTAAACTATAGCCAACACATTTTATATCTTTGTTTAAACAAGCAGTGATGTACAAGTAATTCAGATTACAGCACAGCAGAAGCACGGTCAGAAAGCAAAACAGAAAAGCAGGAAAAAAGGCCAGGCCCCTGCTCTAATGCTAATTTATTTTTCTTTGTAAATTAGTAGTGACATCTATTTTCCACTGGCCTACATTGTCTGAGGTTTTGAGGCCTATCTGTCATATTGAGGCAACAGACCCTTTTAACACTTCACTTTGCTTTGATATGCAGTCTTGTCTCTTCCTTCTCCCTCTTTTCTTCAGGAGTTATATTGCCGGAAAGGGTGATGATTTTCACAGCAAATAAAGAGGCCTTCTCCCAGCTTTATTGTCTTCAGAAGAAATGCTCTGTGAATTTTATGACCAAGGGGAATGGGGAAAACTACTCCTTTTCTCCACCCCCTCAAATCATGGTTATATTTGCTGATTATAGTGAGGCCGGAATAACCTTGTTGAATTTTAACTTGTTTTCAAAGATTCCCTCTAAGCCCTCAGTTTACAAGGAACCTGAATATCTATACTATTGTTAGCATTAGAACTATCACTGAGGGCAAATATTTCACAGCCAACAATTTGTACCATGAAAAAAGTAAACCTAGTTGGATGATTTAGTTCTGCAAACTTAGGCAGGAAAATCTTCCATGCTGGAAGTTGCAGTGGCAGAGGATTTGGGAAAATATCCCTAATTATGCATATTTCAGCTATGTCTACCTTCAGATAAAAATATCCCAGTCTGTCCTCGGTGTTGGTCCAAAATTAAAGAGAACTGAGGAAAAAATATTCCTTCATCTATTTCTGTCCCTTTTTCCTCTGCTAAGATGAAAGCGTCTGACATTTGTTTAGGGCTTGTAAATTCCAAACCAATTGGCTTGTGTTTCTGAATGTGAAAGGGGTTCTTGATAAGATCTCCTTGTCGCTCCTTTGTGTGGCGTGTGCTTCATCTTAACACCTCAATGGATTTTAGGGAACCACTTTAAAGGAGTCTTTGTCCTACAGTTTGTCCCAGAAAACTCACATCAAAAAAAACGGGGAGGATCAGAAGAAAAAAGGAAAACTATCTAGTTGGCTGTTGAAAGCGCAAAGGAGAACAAATAAGTTGAAAACTGATCTCTCTGGATTATTATTACATGAAGAATTGTTTAAAAATTATGACATGGGAGATACATTCTAAACATTTAGTAATGTTTCTCTTAACAGTACCCAATATATCTAAGAATATTTCTTTTATACATTAGAGAGAAAATGATCCTGAAATCCTTTTACAAGATTTTATTGCCTCATCTTACAAATTGTCAAGTGCCTCCAACTCTAAAGGGAAGCCTAGCACAGAGTACCCTCAGGAATATCCCACAGGCACTCAGCACCTTGCAAGACTGGACCTTTTTGAAAAAGTAAATGAAATTATTATTGAACTCTTAAGTTTATCCTATGGCCACCCAAGAAAGGAAAAGCATTTTTAGTAGGACATACCTTTGTGCTAGAGAAACATCTTTAAAAACTCAGGTAAAGAATTAGGCCACAGTACAGCTGAACAAATTGTGACTGAAGCTCATCTTGAAATCCTCGGTATTTATGCTCTCATAGACACAGAAGTCACTTCAATGAGCACTGAAATGAAACCCCTTTGAGATTAATACAGCCAGCACCAATTATGTATTGCAATGAATTATTTAAGATGCTTCAGGGTGTTTATCACTTAAGAGCTTCACATTTAAATGTATGTTTACAGAGGGAGGGAAATAAAGAGGGAGAGAGTTATGGTAACCAATACTCTCTTACTTCACCCTGCACCTCATATGCCTCCTCGGTACCACAGCAAGCAATCCCATACAAGCATTCTGTAGTTTAATTAATGTCTGTGAAATGCCTGAGATGTTTGAAAGCTGCTATGAAAAATCCAACTCAACATATGAACAATATTTCTTTCCCAACCAGGTAAAACAAGAACAAAAGAAAAGTACCGAGTTGTTTACACAGACCACCAGAGACTGGAATTAGAGAAGGAATTTCATTGCAACAGATACATTACGATCAGGAGGAAGTCAGAACTCGCAGCAAACCTGGGACTCTCCGAGAGACAGGTACAGAGAGCTCCCCTCAGGGCACCCACAGTGCCCAGGCACTGCCAGGGGACACAGCAGCTGCCACCTCCTGCACCTCCACATTTGACACACAGAAGCCACTACACAGTCCCACAGTTGTTAATTGGCTCATTTGATAGAACTCTCCAATTATAGGGAACTCAACCTTAGGAACTGAACAGTTCAGCTTAGCAGGACTTAGCTATGTTACCAATAGTTACGACAGTCACAATTTAATTTCTTCTCGAAATCAAACCAAATAATGGCCAGCAAAAAAATCCAAAGCGTTTGATGTATTTCAGCTGGAAGACAGGAAAATTAAAACTCAAGTTCAATCCAACCAGATATCTATGGGGTTTTTTGTTACAAATATATTGCCACAGTTTCCACAGGCCACATTCTTCCTCAGTCAGATTTCAGCACATTCAGGGAGGTTTTACAGCCTTGGATTTTCAAGTCAGGATCTCTTTTTGCCTCCCATAAGCGTGGCCAAGACTATCCATCCAGGAATGTTCAAGTGCATGCTTGGATCGTTGCTTCCTTGGAAAGCAGCTCTGCCTTCACTCGTATCTAGTACATATTTAATCTCTGCCCTGGATAAAGCCAGTGTCCTGAGCAGGGCACAGCTACGTTAACTGTGTTCATACACAGACCAGAGGAATTCAGGATGAGAATTCCCTAAAATCCCTGTGTTGGAGAGCACCTTTACCAAGCACAGCTCTGCAGTCTGTGGATATAGTAACAGTTGGATCCAAGCCTCCAGAATTGCAATGGTTCTGCTACAGCTGGAGGATAAGGGCAGATGTGGTGATACTGAATGAGTCATCTCATTTAAAAATCAGATTATTGCCCCCAGGTAAATATAAACTAGAGATCTTTCTTTTTAGAATTTTACAAGCTTTTGTTCTTTCTAAATATACACATTCAGTTCTCTTAAAATTTTCCTCTTTCAGTGGCATCCTCTGCTTCTGCACTCAGTCTGTGGAAGAGAATGGAATAGAGAGGGACTAATTGAGGCTGGAAGTGTAGGAATGCAGAGACAATCAATGGTATTTTAGGATCAAGCAGTGGAATTTTATAAACATATTTTAGTGCAGTGCTATTCAATCCCAGACCCAAGCAGTACAGAGAGTGCACTGCACCGACTGTGAGTGGTCCCAGACAGGACCAGCAAAACCCAAGTTTATCATGGATGGACTAAAGTTTGTTACACAGGAGGACAGAGCTGCACTGGAAAATTTTCAGAGAACAGCAATTATGAAAGATTTGAAACCTCCACCTTAGTGTTATGCAAGCTGGCTGATTTAGAACACAGCCATGCCTGGAGTCACCAGTGATCCTGCAGAGAATCAGCAGTTTCCTTTTACAGAGCTGCTGCTCCTAATGCCACCCCATTTTTAACTGGTAAAGTTTCTTCAACTATAATGTAGACAAAATACATAATTTATCAGCATTTCCACAGCACAGACAAAGCTAAATGCTTCTTCATGCCAATACCAGCAAGGTGATAAAAAATAAATATAAGACACTGAGATTTTTAATACAAAGCAAGGGTACGACTTTCCATATTGTATTGTATTCAACACACCTTAAAGGCTGTAAGAAATACTGTGAAGTAAGAACACAATTACCAAGAAGGAAAACACAAACAGAAGTTCCTACTCATTCACATTTTCACACAAGGAAAGAAAAGAGAGATACTTAAAGTAGATTTTAAACAGGTAAGAGTCTTTCACCTGCACAATGAGCCTGGGAAATTGACTGTCTTTAAGTAATGCTGATGTATCTATTATATACATAACAGTACATCTATATCTGTAAAATACAGGTATAAATATGTATTCAGGTAATAAAAACAATCAAAACTTTTTAAATACATAAGAATATATGCACACATAAAAATCACCCACAACATAAATGAAGAAAAAGAACCCTCACTACTTGGCTTTGAATTAATCTCTAATATAGACAATAAAGAAATCTTCAAAATTAATCCATAATTGCATCTTCCTAAATTATGACCCACGTCACTGGCAAAGCTGAGATGATGAACTCTGTGGCCTTGGAGTCTCAATGAGTTCATTGATTTCTGTGTTCCTAAATATAACACAGCCTGTTCACTTTACACCAGGCCCAAGAAAAAAAGAAATCAAGAAAGAAAGAATCAATTTTCCATTGATTATTATGCCAAAAATTAATAGAGAATAATGCAAACACTTTTCACTGCATAAATTCAGTATTTTGGTTCTGGTGGGCAGGGGGGGGTTGGTTTGCTTTTAGCTTTGGGGCTTTTTTCCCTCACGGCTTTTTGTTTGCTTTGGGTTTTGGGGTTTTTAAATAGTGTTTTTGAACTTACCTACCTTTCCATTGCTATAATTACTGTAAAAAGTTGACCAGCACTTTGAATTAATCAGGTATTGTTTATAATGCCCCAGGTGAAAATCTGGTTCCAGAATCGCCGAGCAAAGGAAAGAAAAATGATCAAGAAGAAAATTTCACAGTTTGACGGCAGCGGGGGCTCAGCTCAGAGTGACTCTGGTTCACTCAGTCCAAATGAACTGTCAAATTCTCTGTTCCCACCACCACATGGAATAAATGGATTACAGCCTAATGACATTCATCAAGTCATAGTTTCAGAATGAACAGAGGAGGGGGGAGGGAAAAACAAAACAGGACAAAAGATCAAGCAAGAATGGATTTCTCCACCACTGCCATCCCCCACCTTGGAAACTCAACTTTGCAAGGGAGCATTTTCATTTAACTGCCTTCAGAGTGCTGATTTCTAAGCAGGAAATCTGAACCTATTACCAAAATATTTTAATTATTGCAAAAATCTCAGGGACCTGGTGCTGCAAAGATTCATCTCTTGGTATCTTTGCTAGCAGGTAATTCACTTCAGTCACTGACACAAAGAATGAGACAGCTGAAGATTCAGTACATGTAGTTCTAGTCTGATCATACATAGACACAGGAAGCTAAGAGAACTGATTATAAAATAGAGTCCTATTGCAGAATTTTAACAAGTGGGTGTGTTTGGTTTGTTCCATTTATATAATTAGAGGAAACCGTAGATGTTAATAAATATTTACACTTAAATGGACTGAAAAGAAGGCTACTTTTTGAAAACAGCAAAACCATTTAAAACACTGTTAAATAGTCAAGGAACATAATAATGTTCCTATACCAACATATTGCATTTAATTAAATAACACAAATCATCTCTGCCCTATGGAATTGTATTCAAGCAATAGTTACAGATACAGAATATACCAAACCTGCCAAGATTTGGTCCACTGTAAGAAATGCAGCAATTTCTCATTACTAATGCACATTAGGAAATGCCAGATAATTTGGAAGATAAGTATTACCTCAATCTTCCATGACTGCACATATCATTGCTCAAAAATATGAGCACAAATGGAATGGAAACAGAACTGTTACTACAAGCAAACCACCAAAAAGCAAATCATTTGCTTGATGTCCCTGAACATTTGAGGTGAAACAGGGGCAACCTCAGGCCACTGATTTTAGCCCTGACACTTATCTGGGGCTGAAGGCAGCAACTATCCCACAGAAGCTGAGAGGGTATTTTGAAGCTGTTACCTGCAGCTGAGCAGTCCCAAAGTGCAGTCACAAAAGGAATGTTCCCTTCATGTGCACTCCTGAAAGAGCACAAAGTAAGGGCATGATCACAGTGTGGTCTGCTTTAATTACTGCTCCTCGTTGGCAGCTGAGAAGGTACCAATGGTACCTGAACAAGTGATGAGTCTGGAAAAAATTGAAAAAAACTCAAAGCACTAAAAAAAATCCCCAAGCCCTTCAGCAGTACTATTCTTTGGAATTTCTTAATATGTTCTTTTTGATAACATACAAATTAACAGCTGCACTGGGAAAATGTAATATTCCTGAAAATGTCAAGGGGGGCAAAGGTAATAAAAAGGAAAAAAACAGAACACAAACAGAAAACAGCATTATGAAAATCATTCATCATTATTTCAGCAACATCAAACTCTTGCTCTCAGAAAGAGCAGAATTAATTCTGCTTTTCTTCGTGTCAATGAGCATTGATAATGCACTGAACAACACGGACAGAACTTGCCAAAGCTCCCATCATCTGGATTCAAAACACTAGATAACAAATTTGGAGATATGCCTCACTATTCCCTGTTAAATTAAAATAACTCTGTTAGAGTAATTCCATGAATCTAATTCTGTTGGGAGTTACAGGAATAGCACTCATCAGAACTAAATTTTGAATTATATGTTTGTGGACATAAATGTCTCTAACTAAACTAGGAAGAAATCCTGTAACACAGATTAAGAACTTACTCACTGTAAACATTTTGTGGGTGGTTCCCCAATATATTTTCTAGTCATCCCCTGTCATATGGTTCAAAGAAAGGGGTGTATTCTAAGGCAAACAAACTGCAAACAGAAAATCTTGTGTATACAAATAGTTATGGAACTCAGCCCGATCAGAAATTGAGACTACATCTGCATGGCTTTAACTCAGGATCTCCTAAATCCGCTCGCTGGTGTTCCAGGGGGATCACGTGGACATTTCAGGAGCCGGAGCACGTTGTGGAACATGCACACACAGACCTGGTTCTGTTCAGATTCACAGAAGTGCACATGTGACACACACATGCCTTTTTTCTCTGCTCTTCAGTCAAATAAATCCACATTTTTCCCTGGGAGAGGAAGTTTCCCCAGTTCCACCAGCCTGGGTTAGCCTTCTATACATGAAGGATGCAGAAGATAAAATAATCTCTCAGGAAACTCATACTTTAGATATACAACAAAAAGGGAAGAGGACCTTTACCTCAAATCAGCAGAAGGGCCATTTCTATGGAAACCAGGAGAGGGCTTTTGTGAGGCTTAGCAGTGGCACAGAAATGGAGAGAAAGAGTTTTCAGATTTTTTTTTTTCTGTGATCAGTTTTCCTATCAACGAGGAGGAATGGCAAGTACAGCTATAACATACAACACACCATTCATTATGCTTGTGTATTAGAAATGTGTTGCTTCAGATTTCTCATTTATGACAAAACTGAAATGAAACACACAGTAATTTACCAGGTTCACATTCAACATATTCAAAGTCATCATCTTGCAGATTGTAACCAAGCTCCAGGCAGTCAGGAAATGTCACCCTGCTCTGACAAACTGGGCAGAGGAGCCACTGAAGCCACTGCTGCTCTCAGAACAACCATAGTTCATACAGGAATCATTCTAAGTGAGCCCATTTTAGACATTTTTAGAGTTGGAATGGGATAGAAAGCACCTCCTATGGCATGTTTAATATGTCTTGCCAATAAAAATCATTTTCCTTTACTTTTATCCCAAATGTTATCCATCAGATGTATTTTAAATGTATCCAAAGCACATATTAATAAATATTTAGGGGAGAGTCTCTTTCATTCACTAGATAATGATCTCTAAGCCTACAGAGTGTATCAGATTATCTTCTCTGACTACAGTTAAGTCAAGTAAGAAGTTATTCCCCGTAGCTGTTGCTGTGCATAACTACCCCCAATATGGACCATAACGTCCC
Source organism: Orthonyx spaldingii (assembly GCA_013397795.1). Taxonomy (NCBI): domain Eukaryota; kingdom Metazoa; phylum Chordata; class Aves; order Passeriformes; family Orthonychidae; genus Orthonyx; species Orthonyx spaldingii. The sequence continues at coordinate 608,289 of VZTJ01000389.1, forward strand.
TTTCAATCTAAGTGCAGTGGCACAGCTGTTTCTCAAAGCAATCTAAGGGGAAAATTATAAAACTCTTTTAGACTGATCAGAATACTTTTCAGTAAACTCCGTCAGAGAGTGATTAACTGCAGGCAGAGTGTCAGGTCAGGAGGCTGGGAAGCCGAGGGAGGAATAAATCACAAGCAGCTGAAAGAAAATCCTTACCCGGCCTCGCAGGCCCTGGACACTTTACCAGACTGCAGCCTATGCCGTGAGCCAGAAAACATCATCCAAACCAAAATACAAATTGAGCACTTGATGCTGGCACACTTTAAAGGCCCGTTAAGGACTCCAGGGCAGGCTGACAGGAGCCCTTCCATGGTAACATGAGGATCGGGATGTGCACTGGGGTGGAGGCACCACACAGTCCTTGCATTCCATCATTTTCTGGGTACCTGTGCTTGACTCTTCAGCTTCTGAGAAATTTCAGCAGATGTGATCAGCCCCTGCATTTCATTTTTGTGTTTATGTGGGTGAAACACTCAAGGCTATAAACAACACTTTTCAATATTTATTTTTCTTCCTTTGAAGGCTTCTCTGGGGACTTTACTTATACTCTCCCTTAGCACTGTTAAGCAATTAAAATAATAATAAACCAAATGCTATCCTTTGCACCCAGTGGCTCTCTTCCCCAAGCTCTCCAAGTTTCCTGTATTTTTCATTGTATGTAAATAGAAAACAATCACCCTGTTTGAATTCAGCTGATTGACTGATTGGTGGTTCAGGCTTGCAAGGTAGTGAGCTCCTTTAACACCACGCTAATATGAAAAGAAAACTCTGCATCACACAACTGTCTAATTCCAGCAGCCAGCAAATCCCTTCTGACATTTATGTGAATCATCTCGATTCCTATGAGAATCCTGAGAGGTGCCAAAGCTTTGGAAGAACTGCCCTCCTCAGTCCCACTGTCCATAAACACTAAACCAAGAAGGGACTCAGGCACAAACTGCTCCTGCTGACACTCAGGGTAGCACCACAGCGAATTGGCTTTATTAACTTATGAATATTGATCTGTGGGAGAAAATAATGAAAAATACAGATTTATCCTTAGTTACAGACACCTTATACTAGAAATGGGAAAGTACCTCATTATAAGATATTTAAAATTTCAGTTTACAAAGACAGCATAACTTAAACCCCTAATTGGCTTTCTTTGTAGTTAGTCATCCTGGTCAAAGAAAAACCTGGATGAGAAACTTGACAACCTCTTGAAAATTAGATTATTTCTGAAAAGTGATCTACATCCGCTATAAGCAGCACAGAGCTGCAGACCCCTGCACGAAGTCAAAACCCTTCTAGACATTACAAAATATTTGTATCATAAAATCAGTTTCATTGAACCTCTCACACAACTCCTGACTTGCCTTTCTTCAACAAATGAGCACATCCACATTTGCCTAATGAGTTCCACATTTCTATTTCTGAACAAAACAATGGCAAAGTGCAGTGAGACGCAAACCAGCTTGGGAAAAGTTTGCATTAGTTGATCAAGAAGCATGAGAGTTTTCCACCAGACTTACAACACACCCTCCAAACTCCAAGAGGATATTCCCATTATCCAACAACCTCTTCCTGTGCTGAAACACCTCTGAAATGAGGGAATTCTGAGAGCCAACCTGACATCACTTGTTGTATATTCTTCCTCCTGAAGACTGGCTGTGTGGTGGTGACTTGTGTGGAACAAACAGGAAAAGCACATTGGCAGAAGACTCAGAATCTCCCAGGCCCACATTAACATCCCCTTTCCATGCTGGCCCACCAGTGCCTTTATTTAATCCCGTGCTTTGGTTTAACTCCTGCCTTTTCTGCTCTTTGTGTTTCATGCTCTATATCAGAACACTTCTGATTCCAAGGAAGGAAGTGATTTGTGTGGATAAACATTGCCAGAGACCATCATCCCTCCACAAATCGTTCAGTTTTTATGGAGTAATAGTTTCATCAAATAAACAGCTTCCTAAAGAAGTACTGAAAATGAAGCTTCTATTTCTTCCTGCGAAGCCACAAAGATTGCTAAGTCATGCTGAAAAAATTCCCTGTAGTATTTACCTCTCAAACCCAGTACTAAACAGACATTCTTTAAATACACACATGGGACACAAAAGGTGCTTTTTTCTAAAATAGACTATTTTTACCCAGAGAGTCATGGTTCCTATAGGAGAGAATACATACGCACACACAAAAAAAAGAAAAGTCTTCTGAAACTTCAGCTGAACTTTGACTCCAATCTATTATTTAAAAGCACAAGATGTTAAATCTGAAGCTTCTATAGCAAAGTACCTTTTCCAATTAAAAACACTTCTTCCCTTGGTTTGTTAATACCTCAGACACTGATTGTAAAGAGGTCACACAGTAAGTTATGCTTCATTTTACACTCAATTCAGCAAATTATTGCACCACCTGCTTTGGAGCTCATGCCTTAATGCCATCACACGTGTCCTTCTGGCACAACGTCCATTTAAATGTCTCTAAATTGGCTTGTTTATTAAACCAAAACCCAGGTTGCATCAAATGGAGGATTTTCAATTAAACACAAGACTGCTGGATGTGTTCATGTTTGCCACACCTTGCCCTGACACCTGAGTGTCACCATTGTCACATCCAATGTGCCAGCTGTCCATCCTTGCACACAGGTCCATAGGCTTTATTTCACCTTCCAGCACACGCTCTGCTTATCCCTCGCTCTTTCATGCTTGTAAAATCTTCACGATATTTTTATTGGAAAAACGCTGAATACATGCAAGGAATGGGACGCAGGCTTGGCTTTACAGCATCCAAGCAGGATCCTAAGTGCTCTAAAAAAAAAAATCTAACACAAATCTTCTTAGAGCACTTGATCCACATCCCAAGTGAGCGCAGAAGTGCTTATCCCAGTGAAAGCTGGATCATGCCAGGAGGGCACGGTGTCAGGGCCACGGGAAATCCCACACTAAACCCCACAAGTTGCCTCTTTTCTCTCATTTATTCACATGAGCAGGCTGGGGACAGCCTGTTCCCGGGGTTTACCTTTCTTCCAGAGCAATGAGCACACCCTGTCAGACAGCACAGGAATAGACTGAACTGCTCCGCTCACCCAGCACGGAGCCCGTTCTGCCAAAAGTCACTGAGACACCTCAAACTCCATCGCCTCCTACTCCAACACATTCATTGTCATGTTGGACACAGGTAGGGCTGCTGGACTTCATTAGTAACCTCTCCCAATTAAGAGGGCTGTCTTCATCATTATCTTTTGTTTTCTACCATTTAACTGGTCACCAAGCTATCCTTCATCTCTAAGAACAGCTTTATTTCAGCAGCGAGACCTTTTTATGGAAAACTACATCAATCGCATCACCAGCAATGCCATTTTAGTTTTATAAAAACACACAAACCACACATCCTTCAGCAGACAGGGGCAGGATCTCTCAGTTCCTCAGGTTACAGAGAGGCTGTTACACGTGGTCAAGAACCATTCTGTGTTTCCCATGGACAGTTCACCAAAGCTGCCATGGACTAAGACAATCTCAACTAAATATTAAAGCCCATAACGTACATGCACAGCATCAGAATCACCATTTCTTCAGTGCTCTCAGTTGCAAGACTTACCTTTTTGGTTTTCACACCAGTTAAAGCAGACATCCAGAATTTAACTGACAGTACAATAAAGACCAGTACCTTATTAATACCCCTATACAGAACTTTATTTCAGTTGTTTCAACATTTTCTTTTCAGTGGCTGTGAAGCTATATAAAGATGAAGATGTGTAGAAAAAATATCAGATCCTTAAGTATAGAATAATTTTCTCCTTTTTTATCATGTTTCTAAACAGGATGTATTTTCAATATTTGGTAAATTACTTACCTTCTCTGCAATTTACTGACAACATTCAACACTAAAGACAAAAAAAGTATTTTGGCAAAAATCGGAGAACAAAATTTCATTTTGTAACAACTTGACTCTTAACTTTTTCTCTAGTCATTAGAGTAGGATTTACCTGCAGCTCCACATAAGATGGATAATGTGCTGAAGCAAGAGCACGCAGCACTGATAAAACTGTAGCTCACATGTTACTTTCGCAGGCAACAAAAATTTTCACTGTCAAGTCATCTGCATTTTGCTGCAGTCTAGAAACTCCTGAAAAACAGTAAAGATGGTTTATGAGGAAAGTATTTTCCTGAAAATAACAGACAGGGATGGAGACCCATTTTTATCTCGTTCAGGAGGAGGTGAGCTCCTTCCTTAGAGTACTTGCAGGTCAGAAATTCTGATTTGGACATATACCAGAGCCAACACTTTATAGGAGCAACGCCAATACTAAAAAGGACCAACACACCCTCATAATTTCGTTTTTCATTCCTCTATTGCAATTACAAACACCAGTACTTTCGAGGCTATTTTCCCTTTGCAGTAGGTGAGTAATTAAGTGCTTATTACCTCAATAATAAGTTTACACCTTTGTGCTGATGGGGGCATTCCCCTGAAGTATTCTGAGAGAATTTTTCCCCCAATTTTGCTATTCCTATGTGGATTTTCTTCCCTCTCACCACCCCATTACCCCGCACATAACTCACTTTCCAAACCCACCAACAAACCCCAGACAATCAGCTCAAAGCTCCGGGAAAACTCCACAGCCCCCGCCCTCCCTTATCTTCACCTCAGCCGCCCCGGGGAGCCACTCAGCGGGCAAAAACAAGAGGGGAAGAGGGGGAAGCGCTACCCGGCTCTTTTTATTAAAACCGCCACAGAAACACACCTGGAAAAGAGGCAAAAAAAAAAAAAAGGAGGATCGGCACCTGCTCCCGCCTTCCCTCAGGAGCCCCTCACGCCGCCTCGCAGCACCGGCCCGGAGGCGGGAAAGGGCGCCTGAGGGAGTGAGAGGGGTTTTTTTTTAAGTAAATTAAAATCCAGAAAGTTTTTTTCCCGGCTACCCCGTAACCAGCAAATTAAAACTCCCCTCAGGAGCCGCTCGCGCCGGCTCGTGACCCCCTCGCGCACCTGAGGGAGTGAGAAGTTGTTTTTTTTGAAGTAAATTAAAATCCAGTAAGGTTTTTCCCCGGCTCCCCTGTAACCAGCGAATTGAAACTCCCCTCAGGAGCCGCTCGCGCCGGCTCGTGACCCCTCGCGCACCTGAGGCGGGGGCGGCGGCAAGGGAGGTCGGGCCGGGGGTTGTAAACGCTAACGATAGCGGATATTCGCTTCCTCGTACACGGGAGGCTTAGAGAGTCTTTGAAAACAAGTTAAAGAGTTCAACAAGGTTATCCCGGCTTCGCTATAACCACCAACGGTAACTTCTCTCAGCAGCTCCCCCATGCCGGCTCGTTACCCGCCGCCCGGCAGCGGCCGCCACCGGTCACCAACGCCGGCCCCGTCCCGCTCCCCGCGGGAGCCCGGGGACGCGGGCAGCCCAGCCCAGCCCAGCCCAGCCCAGCCGGGCTCGGCGCCATCCCCCGCATGGTGTTGTTCGGGACGGGACCGCGCTCCCACAGCCTGGCCGGAAGCCATCCCCGGCACGGTGTGGCTCGGGACGGGGCCGCTCTCCCCTCAGCGCTCCCACAGCCGGGCCGGGAGTCATTCGCCCCAGAGTACGGCTCGGCACGGGGCCGCTCTCCCTTTAGCGCTGCCACAGCCAGGCCGGGAGCCATCCCCCGCCACGGTGCGGCTCGGGACGCGACCGCGCTCGCACAGCGCGGCCAGGAACCATTAGCCGCAAGGTGCGGCTCGGGCCGCGGACGCCCTGCCCTCAGCGCTCCCCCGGCCCGGCCCGCGCTGCGCCTGCGCGCCGCCCTCCCGCCTCCCGCGCGGCGGCCGCGG
>VZTJ01000389.1:614271-636950 GCA_013397795.1 Orthonyx spaldingii
GGGCACATCACCGTGTAAGGAAGGAGCGGGGGCAGCGTGAGGGGCCGGCGCGGCGGGGCGGTGGGGCCGGGCGGGAGCGCCGGGAGGGGTGAGGGCAGCGGGAGCGCCGTGCCCCGGCCCTGTCGGCCCCGGCCCCCCGCCCCGCGGCGCCGAGAGCCGCAGCCCCGCGCCCCGCTCGCCCGCTCTGCGAGGGGAGCTGTGCTCTTAACGTGGCTGTTTTCTGGCGGCTCGAGGAAAGCCCCAGCCGTGAATGAACAGCCGGAGTTGGCTGCTGGGTGCAGAGGCTGCAGCGCAGCCCTGGCAGCCCTCCCTGGTGGCTCCTCTTTATCCGAACAATTTGTTAGATAAAAAGCAAAGTCCGCGCGATGCGAGGACGAACAGGCTGTTCAGAGCATCTCGCTGTGACCCTTCTGTGCCACAGCTGAGCCGGGGAGCCCCCACGCTGCACTGCAGAGGAGGCTCCTGCCTGTGCTGTACTTTATCTGCTCCAAACTTAGTTGTGAGTTGGGTTCAGATTGAGTGTTTTTATCACTGGAACACAGCGTGAGCCAGAATGTTTGCTGCTCATTTAAACAGTTGAACAGAAGACGAGCAAGCTGTGTTTCCTTATATGTAATGTTTACTCGTAGGGATTTTCTTAGTATTCCTGCTCCAGCAAGCTGAAGAATTAATAGAACCAAGTGCATCCTTAACAAGTTGTTGGTTGTCACGTTAATCTTCACGGCAGGAAGGGAGGCATTGAAATTTGTGTATTGCAGGGCCCCACCAGCCTTGTGTTGCTTTGGCTCTGCCTTTGGATTGCATAAAATTCACATTTCCCTCCGTAAATAGGTGCAGTGTGACCTAACTCCCTGCAGCAAAAGCTCTGGGTGGGGAAGGCTCTCCCATCCCCTGGGAAGCGGTGTTGGAGCTGATCCTGTGTGCTCCTCATGGAAGTCTGGATCAGGGTTGCCTTGAGCTGCTGCCAGTGGGGAGTTGCTCTGCTGCACCGCAGTGCACTGCTCGTGCAGATGGAATTTCTTTGTGTCCTCACCCCAAACAGCTCCTGGCCTGACTGAAGGAGAGGTGGAACACAAGCAAAATGCTCAGAATACCAAGTACCCATCTTAGGAGTTACCTGATTTTAAGTGCTGATCTGGAAAAAAACATTACACATTCATCTGCTTTGCTTTCTGGGATGCTTTTTGTGTCTTAGTGATGTTACTTATGGTTCCTTCTTGGCTCCAGCATCTTTTTGGGATGGGCAGGAGCATCCCCAAGAACTAGTGATGTCTGCTTCAAAAAAAAGCACTCTCGTCAGTGATGTGGAAATCCTCAGCTTGTAACCACCTGAACTGAATCCTCATCCAACTTATTTTCCCTTTCTCCCACCCCTCTCAGCTTTCTTCCTGTAACAGGACCTACCTGCATAGTAGGAGGCTGTTTTATCAGCTCATGATGTATTTTTAAATCTCCTTATACTGATAAAAACAGTCAGTGGAGGTTACCAATAAAATGCAAGTAAACCCTGGACGCTGGAGTACATAATCCTAACCTCCTGTTAAATGGGAACTGTTTTGCTTCCCAAAGAGCTTGTGTGTTGGAACTCTGTCACTTTTTGATCACACAGATGCTGCTGCTTTTGAAATCAGTTGGCTGCAGAAGCAGCCTGCTCCAGTTACTGAAGGGAGAGACGTCATCCAGGAAAACCTGGGTTTGTTTTCTGAACCTGTCTGGAGCTCTGCTAATAAAAATGTCTGTCCTGACAAGTCAGACATTATTAGAAAAAGAAAAGCAGTTATCTTTGTAAAGGCATTGTTTTCCTTGGATTTTTGTTTCAGATGTCTCCTGTTCCTCAACTGACACTGGCCTTCTTGAATACTTTTGCTGTATAGAGAAGGGGTAATTCTCACATTCTGGGATCATCTGCTTCAGCATTTCATGTGCAGTTCTCTTATGAAACCCCCAAGCTGGTAGATTCAAACACTGTCTTAGTTTCTTGCATGAGAGTTTTTATTCTTACGACCTTGTCGGTGAGCTGCTCACTCTGACAGAGTTACTACTCTGCAGTATCCAACAGTACTAAATAGAAATTCCAAGAGTTTTCTGAGGGTATTTAGCAAGATCTCGCTTTTCCCACTTTACTTTTGCTAACCCTTCTACCCCTGTGCAGGGTAAGAGTAACCATGTGAAGTGTATTTGTTTTATTTTAGTCAGGATGTGTGTGAGAATGGTTGGCAAAAGCTATGCTCGTCTCGTCCAGGATTCTTTGAAAAAATCATCCCTGTCATATTTATTGTTGTTGAAAGCTTTTGAGTTTTAGCACAGATAAATTACTAGGTCCTAGTAAATGCCTTTTCATCTGAAATTCCATTTTGATGAGTTATAAACACCTTGCTTACTGTTTCTGCCATAGTCAGTGTGACTCTGCTTGGTGTATCCAAGTATCTCCACACAGACATTTTTGGTGAGGACTGAGTCATGCCTCGCAAAGCAAAGGCAATAACTTTCAAAAACAGAGCAGTAAACAAACTGTAACCTGGTTATAAGGTTTTATTTATCTGGTGGAATTTTTCCGTGTCATTAAGCCCATGTGGATGGATGGTTATGAGGTAATGAAATAGCCATTAAACATGTTTTTACCATTAGTATCCAGCTTGTGATGCCTGCTGAAGTCTGCAAACCTCCTGGTTTTGGCTAGAAGTTAACTTTTGGTAATTTATCCTGCTTTCTGTAGGAGTGCCCCAGGGACCCACAGTCCAGGTACTGATGAAAAGCTTATTGTCATCAGCTGGGGAAGGGAGGGTAGAGCCAGTTGAGATATTTGAATATTATCTAGTATTGCTTCAACTTCCACATATTTAAAATATCAAATGACCTCAGCCTTCCACTCACTACCAAAAACTTTGTTTTCCAAAACCTCACCCATGGGTAAGGACTGTCCTGGGTGGTTCTGTTGGCTTCACAGGAAAATGTCCTGAACTGGGAAATGTTAAATGTTCAAGGAGATTTCAGCTCAGGGCTCTTGAGGAATGTCATCTTTACCCTCTAATGCTGGACAAAGCTCATCTGATACCTCATGGGGTGGGATCTGCATTCTTGCAGGAGGTTAAACATAACCTGGATTAGGTGTGGGGAAAGGAGCTGTGCTCACAGGAGGCTTGAGAGCTTCACTAAACAGGTTTAACTTGTGCAGTCTGGTAAGGCTGATTACTATCTATAAATACAGTATGGGAGAAACGAGAGTGGGGTGAGGTTGAAGTCAAAAGAAACAAAAAGGCAAAGCACCTGTAAATATTTCTCTTGTAGATGTGAGAAGGTGTTTCCAAAATCTTCCTGTTTCGGTTCTGGGAACAGAAAACCTGAGCTCCTGCTTTGGAAATTAACAGTCTTTAAGTGGTACCTGTTGCAGGTGAGGTTTGCAACTGGTGGTTCAGGGTGTTCATTTCAGTCTTCAGTTTGAGGGATTTATGCATCTCTCTTATTTATAGCTCCCTAGGAGAAGTTGTGTTCTCCCCTCTCTACAGATGGGGGAAAATGAGGTGATGGGACTTGCCTGGTGCCACCCATGAAAACAGGGAAAGAGGAACAGAACTGGCAAGTGAGGTCATCCTAGTTCTGTTGCAGCCTCTGGCAAACAGTGCCTGGCTTTTAGAGGTGCTTGTCATGCAGTGAGAAAAGTGCAACCCAAGGACGTGGGTGACTGATCTGAATTTCTAAATGTTACACTTTGGGCAGCCTGCACTGAGGAGTCACAGAACTGGCCCAGAAATAAATCACCACCAGCTGATGTTTTAAATGACTTAAAGGACAGGTACTGGAGTTGATGTTGTAGAAATTTTTAAATATACTGAATTTTAGAAGATTTCATAGATCTGCTCATGCTACATCACTAGTCTGTTGTAGGAAGTCTAATTAAAGTTTTAATTTAACTTCTTTACATTTTAACTTCTTTACATTAAAGATTCTAATAACACTTTAGTACTTTTACAAAATTACTTGCAAATCTGTACAATTGTATAATATCCTGCTTCCATTTTTTAATTTTGTTTAGTTGTTGACTCACCCCCTTGCTCATCTAACAGGAGTTTAATGTTTCTAAACTCTGGTAAATAACCACAGAATACTCTATTTTACACACAGATATTTTAGTAAAACTGTGCTAAAGGCCATCAGTGATGCTGACTAAACACAGTGTTTTATCCTGTGTTAGTGTAGTTAAAATATGAAGTTGTATTATTTAGCCACTTACAGGTGTCAGTGTGAATGATGCCTTTTTGTAACTCAGGTTTCTTGGATGTGCTGCAGCTGAAGGGAGTGTTCTGGCAACTGATAAAAATTTGGGGCTTTTAATATGTTTTGTGACATCGGCCTTGAAATTTAACCCAAAACATACCGGGATCTTGCATTCCTAATCAGATTTATTAATCAGAAAGCACTAATTTATCTTGTTCTTTATGGAAATCAGGGTGCAATGGGAATTTTAATCAGTGTGTGTGATCAGTGAGATAAAAGACACTACCTGTGGCTTGGGAAGTGTTTGAACTCTGAATTGTAGGTCAGAGGAGGGTTCTAGGGAACAGTTAGTACATGTTTGCTCTTTTTTTCTTTCTTTTGCTGTTTCCTAAACTTCTGCTCCTGGCCACTGTCAGAGTGTTGTGGACAAGATGGACCTTTGGCTTGATTTAGTGGAATTGGTCTGTTATGTGGGTAGACTAAATAATTCCTGAAATTTCCTGTAGTTCTTTTATGATGCTGTCTGATTGCTCCTGCTTTGTGATCATTTCAGGTTATTCCATTGCTGAGGCACAGAAAAGTCTGTGTTCCTCAAAGCAGCCTTGTGTATTTGCTTTATAATTTTAGTCTTTTTTTTTTTTTTAACTGAAAAGACTACTTCAGTGCTCTCCAAGCTTCCTTAAAACTAAATATATAACATTACAAAACTTGGAAGATTTCAGCTTAAAAAGAAAAGGTACAAAATGTGGAGGCTGACTTGCCAGATTACAACAAGAATGGAAATGTGCTATATTAGTAACCTTTGTGCTTGCCTAAAATCTTACTGGTTTTACTGTTTGGGGGGTTTTGTAATGTTTTACACAACTACAGCTCTTTACAAGAGGCTCTAACTTAAATTATTCATTGGAGAACTGGATTGAACTTCACCAGTGTTGTTGCCAAATATTTCAATTCCTGGATTTCTGGAGACAACAGAAGTTCTTCTGTTCTGCTTCTCTCTCCTTTGAGGTTGATTTGACTTTTTTGCATACTTGTGAACAATTTCCATTGTCAGTTTTGGATATCTGGGTGATTCCACAGTGCACACGAGTGTGTGTGTGTGATAGAATGCTGGGCACTGGTGTCTAGAGGAAGGTGTTGGAAGCAGATGATCTTTAAGGTCCTTTCCCACCCAAACCATTCCACAATTCTGTGATATTTCAGCAATGCTGGTATTGGTACAAGGGGCCGCTTTGGAGTATGGCAGGTCAGTTGGACTCAAAGCAAAGTTTGTTCTTCAGTAACTCCTCCAATACCAAATGTATTTGTGCTCCTCTTTTTGGCAGTGATCTTTCAGGTATTTTGATTTTTTTGGAGCACAGACCCTCAGGATATAGTTTAGGAGAGCTGACTTTGTGTACAATATATTTAACTTCACTAAATTAGCATTGAGCTCTCACCAAACACAGATTGTAGCTGAGGGGCAGCTGCTGCTGTATTTTGTTAAATTGCTGAATTTTAAAGGTTCAGGAGTTTTGGAATTAGTGGTACCAGGTTTACAAGCCAAATGCAGCTCCCTGTAGCTTTCACTGGTTATAGTGAAAACCTTTTGCTCAAACCCCAGAACACTTCAGTGAAGAGCAGACACAGTGATACCCAAAACTTCATTTTCTTGGAGTTCATAGTTGTTGTAAAAGTATCCTTTGTGTAGGCTCTTACATGTTTTGCATGAGGTAGCTTAACTCAGGCCAAAGCAAGTTTTTAAAACTATAAGGTTATAAATTTCTAAGATGATGCTGATGAATGGGTTCCTTAAAACAAACTTCATCTATTGCACGTGGAACAGTTGCATGTGTAAGAAATTAAAAGGATTCCTGAACCTGGTAAAACTGGGATTTCGTAGCTGGAGGGGTTTTTCTTACAGAAATCAAAGATTGAAACTTACTGCCATCCAACTGGAAAAGAAGTTTTGCACCTCTGGAGGTACTGAAGTAAGGCACCAAGCTGTGTTTCTGTCTGTAAATGACCTTATGAATGGTACATGAGACCTTACGTAAACTTAGATCACAAGCTCATGAAATAATGTAAATGTGCAGGCAAAAGAAATTAATAGTGGTTTCCTTTTAAAGTAAAAACTCTTGTTACGTTTTTTATTATTATGAAGGGAAACAAAATAAGTTAGGTGGAATATATTTTGTTTGTCTCTTTTGTTTTCAAGGTTTGGCTTGAGCAACAAGTTTGATACAGAATTTCCTTCTGTTCTGACAGGGAAGGTAAGTGTGAGATTAAACTGTTCTTTTCCTTGGGAAGCATCCAGTGCTTTCTGTGTTGGATCCATGAGCATGAATCCACTAAAGCCTGTTACCTGTGGCCTGTGTGACCCAGCTGCTTGCTGCCCAGTCCCTTAGTGCAGCTGGGAAGCAGAAGGAAGGATTTGCAGTGATTGTTATCATTATTGACATTCCAAACACAGCAGAGTTCACATGGATCCCTCTGTTTCCATGCACACAGGAAAGCCAGACTCACTTAGCCTTGCTTTTCTTAAATACCTGCAGTTTGTGCTCCCTCCTGGCTGAATTAAATCACTTCAAATACTACACCTCTCCTTTGAGTATGCCTGACAAGCCTTGAGTTTCTTTAGACAGATCTCTGGAAGTGAATCTGTTTTATCTGAAGCTGTACAGAACAAAACATTGTGTTAAATCTACCAATTAAGTAGGTTTTTAGTACATTTTCACAAATACTGTTTGAAAATTAGTGGTGACAAGTCTCTTGCTTTTTCTGGAGTCCTGTCATCGTACAAAATGCAAGTTTAAGAAACTAATTTGTAGCTATTAATTCAACCTTCACAAAATTCTTAGTTTTAAATTATTTTCATAATTGTATTATTTTAATCTTTTAGTTGTTTAATTTCTTTTCTTGATTTTTTTTCTTCCTGCTGTTTCACTCTCTAGTGCTTTGCTTTTGCTTTGATTTGTATCCCCCTGGAGTATCTTCTCCAGAATTTGTGAAGAAAAAAGTTCATTTGGCTCTTTCTACTTCGCCTCATGTCATCCCATAGGGCTGCACTCCCTCTGCAGCCTCTTGCAGAGGTTGAGTCATACCAACAATTCACTGAACACAGCTGGATGGTTGCTCCTGCTTCTGCCAAATCCATCTGGGCTTCTTCCTCCTTCCTTTTCACACCAGGGTACAGTGAATAAAATCCTTGTGTTGGAGTTGTGCGGCTGCTTTGACAGCAGCACCCCTGAAAAGCAGGTTCTGCTTGGAGGTTTTGGGTGCTGAGAATCGGCCTGGGAATTGTGACTTTGCTTCAGGGTCTCACTGAGCTCAGAAGGACAAATCCTGTTGACTCCAGTGTGAGGGCTGGTGACAACACTTTACATTTCACCACCTTGTCTGAGGCTTATTCTTTTCTGGGAAGCTCTTTCTGATCACTGAAAAGCCACAATACATTTTGGAAAAAACAGTTTTATGTTCTTTTATTGTAGTTCATTATAAATAAGCCTGTAGAAAATCCCAGGCAAGAAATGTTGAAACTCAATTTGATTATGTAATCGTGTCTCTCTAAAATATATTTGGGTTATTAAAAAAACAAACCAAACCTACAACCAGGTCTACACTTTTTAATACCAGCATCAGAGGCTGTCACATTTTCCACTTGATTGTCCTCCTCTTGTTAAACAGACAGTGAACAAAAGCTTAATTTAAAGTTCAGTGGAGTGCTTGGACTTAATTTAGCAAAGAAAGGAAAGAGGAAGTTCTTCTGCTTGGCATTTACCCTTCTGTTCTGCAGATGCAATCAGTGCTGCAGGAGTGGCATGGGCAGGGATTTGCTGTACATAGGGATACTCCTCTGTTGAGAATCTTGATATTCTGTTATCTCGTGGATTTGAGGGGCTTTCTGAGCAAGGAGACCTTGGAAGGAAGTGAATTCCCTTTTGTCAGGGGAGAGCACCAATCAAACAGGGTAGTAAACACATTTTTCTTCCTGCCTGCCACACGCTGCCATGAAAGACATTCAAAACCCCAGTTGTGGGTGTTTCGGTTTTTAATACTTCCATCAGTTGCAAGAAATAAATAATCTGCTTCTTCCTCTGATTGAGGCAGTCAATCATCCTAATCCCTATTGAAAATGAAAGTTCAGTCATTTTTCCCAGTAAGAAGGTTTTCGTCAAATACCCTGTTAAATAATTCACAATAATCAGTATCGTAGTCAACTGAGACACCACGTGAAGATCTCCTCTTGTTAAAATGTAATTCTTTTGCTTTTTATGAAATCAAAATTTACGAATAACAGCGACTGTTTATATTTACAAATTGCGATTGAAATGTTTACTCTGAACTTGCATTGGTCCTCAGCTGCTCTAAGACAATGCCATCGTTCATTCATATTGCCTGTGGAACATTAAGTTTAATGGCTTTGCTGTCCACTGTGAATTGATATTAATAATATATCCCATCTGCTAATGGAGTGTAAGAGATGAAGCCATTAGATGGGCTTGATGGATTTCTCAGTGGTACTGGTTTTATTTGGAATAAACACAGATGTAAAAGGTGTAGGTCTTTAAAGCAGGATGAAAATCCTAATTAGAGCAAACTCTGTAGCTCCACCTTTCTCCCAGAAGCACAAACTTTTGGGATTTATGCCACACTCTTGTGTTGGTAATTTACTTAAACTTCCTGCCCTCAGTTTGCCCATCCACATAATGATGGCAGCAAAGCTGCTGGTTTTCTTTTTCTGAAATCTGGATTCCTCCTGCTCCTTCACCCATTTTCCCAGTCTCCCAGTTTTTACAGAGCCTACATAGCTGTTGTAGGTTAGCCTAGAGCTACATGCTGGTAATTACATCTCCAGTGTTTAATTGAGACTTAATTTGTTGCTTTCCTGGGGAGAGGTGAATGTGTACATTTGAGGGTAAAGCATAGACAATAAAATAATAAAGGAAAGGAAAATCCCAGGTAGGTCAAATGCTGGGCCTAGCTAATTCAGCTGGATTAATATTTGTTTTACAGGATGAGACATAAGCTCAGCTGGTTTGTAAATCCTGAGCCAGGCTTCTTTTCAATGGAACATTACAAGAAAAGATTTGACTACACTTAATACAGAAGCAATATTTAACTTTTAATAATATAATTGGACCTTGGCCTAAATTGAAATGGTGGTTAAATTTAAATCCTGTGTGCTACAGGTTTACAGGATTATTAATTCTCTTCAACGAGCTTTTAACAAAATACTCTCCATGATACAGAGCACGGTAGCACACACTGCTCCAAGTGACCAGACAGTGATGGAGGCAGTGATCCTGGAGGGGGAAAGTGGAATTTCCTGCTCTGATCTTGAAACAAAAGGGTCCTGGCCAGAGAGGAGTGTGCAGTGCAGGGCAGTGGGAGCCATAAAGTGAGGGCTGGGCATTGTGGTCCCCTTGAGCCTGTGATTGATAGGGGTGGTGATGATGGTGATTGAAGGAGGAAGATCAGGCCTGCTGGGCTTTACTTGCTCCCTTCCTGTGTTTGGAGATCCTCTGCATCCTGTTGTAAAATATTATGACACCCCCTCCTTTCCTTTTATGTTCTTTTGTTTTTTCCCTCCTAAAAGGAGCTGATGTCCCTTCCCAAGGTGTACAGCACAGCCAGGAGCAAAGTGCTTATCTCCTTCTTTTCAAGAGCCAGACACAAACTCTCCAAGAGATTTCCAGAATTACTCCAAACTAGGCTTGCTTAGGGAGCTGTCTTTGTGCAGGAGGAGCTGTTAGTTCTCTGTTTGTTTGAAATCCATCGGTCGCTTCCCATGCACCTTCCAATAGCTGTACCTGCAAGAAAGGCAAGAGTTAAAATTGTGCCAGAAAAATCAACAATTCTGTGGTGACTTTCATTTGGATTCCATTTCATTATTAGATTAGAGCAGTTATTTACAGGGATCTTGTTCTTAATCCCTGTGTAACAATGCTTAACTGTCACTGAGCTGTAAACTCAGCAACAAAATTGTGCTTTCTTCTGTTTATCACAATATGAGGCTTATCTTGATCTCCAGTTCCTTTAGTTTCAGATGAAGATGTGCCATTAGTGACAGAAATATTTGTTGTGATTGCATTTCCTAAAGGCAGAAACAATCCAATAGTTTGGATTAGTCAAAAGCATCACAAGTAATTTCATTTTAAGTTGTAGCCAAGAGATTCACCTTTACATGAAAATATTTGGTGAGTTAGCAGGTAGTGGTGCTTTCATAATATTATATTAAGGTAAACATCCGACCAAAATTCCTGAAATGGGAATTTTCTGTTTCTTAGTGGCATCCCAAGTTGTTTCTAGTGTGGCCATTTACTCTGCAGGAAGGAGAGTGCTTCAGCTTTGGTGTCACATCTTAGGATTAAACTGTTAACCTGATGTGAACAGTGACTCCCTAAAAATTATCACAGGGAAATCTCCTTGTGCTTTCTTTTTAGGTCCCAGATTTTTCTGAGTTCTCTTCGTGTTGGATGTTACCACTGATCAGGGTTATTCTTGTTAAACTAAATTCTGGGCTGTGCCAGACAATTCCATTGTCTTGGGCAGGTTTGTTCAGCTGGGTTTGTCGAGGTCCAGTAAACTTTGTGTCTGAAGGAAAAGGAAGCATTCTCTTTTCTTAGGGAGTCTCATTGCAAAAGTATAAATGGAGGTCAAGAAAAGAAAAAACCTACTTATTTTTATATTTTAAATAAGCAGAATGTAAAATTCTAAAAGATTTATTTATATGTTTGTCTGGTAAAGACAAATGGAAGTGCCATTTGTAGAGATCTGAATGTGAGGCCCATGGAAACTTCCTTAAGAGTTGAGAATGCCAATTAATGTAGGAATCTCAGTTTGCTTTGAGGCAGTGACTGCAGCAGCTGTCTGAGGTTACTGCAAACCACCAGCCCAGATGTTCTTTGCTACAAAACATTCTCCCACGTTGAAGATGAAATGGTTTTGCTCATGTGCATCTGGTATTTGTTATATCCCAGTACAAGATCTGGCACTGGCAGAGAAATCCATGAAACCTTGTTCCAGAGACATGCAAGTACAGGATAGTTTGCCACATTACAATGGGATTTTTTTTCATTACAGATCTCACAGTACAAAGGACCTCAGGGGGTTTCTTTTGCCATTTTCTTTTCTTTTTTTTCTAAATTAAGGTGTCTACTGTAAAACAGACAAATTTTTTTAGTTGCTCTATTTGTAGACGTAAAACAAAACAGTCTATTTAATGTAGGAGGGGGGAAAAGGATTACTTTCTGTGTATTTATTAATTCCTGCTATAAAATAATCACACTTAATTTATGTTCTGAAGTTATTAACTGTAGGCCTGGCTTGTGTGCAAGCGCAGCTGCCCCCTGACTCTGTGGTGCCTGAATGGCCAGGAAACAGATGTTGTATTTATTTACTCCCTTTCCTGCAGAGCTTTAAAGAATTCAGCTCTTGTCAATAGGCAGAGGCAGCAGCAGCAGGTCCTGTCCATTTCCTGCCCCGAGGCTTTGCCCCTGGTGAAAAGGATCTTTGTCATTAAATGAACTTTTGTTGGTGTTGCTGCTCTTGTTTGCAGAGTCAGATGAGCAGAGCTGGGCTTGCTGGGCTGGGGGATTGTGGAGTAGTTGCACAGCTTTGTGTACACACACATTCGAGGGGATTGTCATCAACGTGGCAAGTAGTTAGGAAAGGTGAGGTTTTTCATTGTTCTGAGTTGTGCCTGCCTGGTCAAGTCCCTTGAAGTTGCTTCTGATTATTCTGCTTTGTGCATTTAAGTGCTGGATTGTGTTAGAGTCAAGGGTGTCATCCTGGAATCAGTGCCTCAGATCCATGATTGACTTGTCGGATGGAAGTGGCTTGGATTCTGTAGGGAGATGAGGGATTTGGGGTGTGTGAGAAGGTGACAAATGCAGGTGTTGGAGAAAAGAGCTTCTTTCTGGTAGAAAATGGGGGTTCCACTGTGGCTCTGCAGTGGCAGTGTAGGTATACAACACTTAATACAATGCAATATTGTTATCAAATACTTACTCTTTATTTTCAAAAAGCCACTTGTCAACACCTAGGCTTTATTCCTAATCCTGCACAAGATGCACTTCTCTGCCTTAAAAACAATCCAGTTTGTGTCTTTCTAGGCTTCCCTGTTTTAGGAAGCAGCCACAAGGGAAGTTGTGGCTTCAGTGTGGGCCACTTCAGGAAGTTATTTGTGGACAGAGCCTTCACCCAGGCACAGAATAGACTTAGATTGGCAGCGACATTAATTTGGACAATATTCTGTCTTTCTGTGATACATATTTTTACTGCAAAGCTCCCACATCCCTTGGAAAGCAGAAATCCATCTTTTTGCTCAGTGTAGCCAGTGCAGGTATTGCCCAGCTGTGTCCCAATTCTGGTTTTGTCTGGGCCCACTGTGTTTTTAGGCCAATTGATTAGTTGTTGGTGCAATAAATATGGATGAGGCTGTTCATCTAAAAGATGTTTGGCTTTTAATTCAATTTCGTGCAGTTCATGCACCAGAAATGAATTTGTTGCAGGAAAATTACTTTTCATGCTCACTGGGTGACCAGTGCTTTAGAAGATGGGGTCAAACCGTGTAATTTTATGTTTCATTTTAACCTGTAGAGGCAATTTCTGAGAAAACCACAGCCGTGCTGCTCTCCCTGAAGCTGAGCCCTTCTGTTGCAGGTGGCCCCTGAGGAGTTCAAGACCAGCATCAGCCGAGTGAACGCCTGCCTGAGGAAGAACCTCCCTGTCAATGTGAAGTGGCTGCTCTGTGGCTGCCTGTGCTGCTGCTGCACTCTGGGCTGCAGCCTGTGGCCCGTGGTCTGTCTCAACAAAAGAGTGAGCCCATGTTTCTTCTTGTTCTGTTGGTTTTTTAACTGCTGGTGGGATTAAATACCTTTTCATAACATCATCCCCGTTTCAAAAGCCTGGGTTGGTCTCACATTCAAGAGGTTATTCTGGTTTCCACCTTAAAAAGTAGAAAAAATATGAAATGACACCAAATTACCAGTTGAGTCAATAGTTTTAAGAATAGTTGATCCCATCTCGGTTCAGACAGGATGGAATATATGATACCTTAAATTTCCAGGATTTCCCAGCTCTAAGAATTGAGTTAAATGAGTGAAGAACTGAACAATGGCCTTCAAAGAGTGCCAGAATTAGACTGAAAAATCACTTTTCCTCTTTATACCCCCATGCCTCCAAATCAGTATTTTTTAAACTTAAAAATCACTTTTTTATATGCAATAGACACCACAACATTTCAGAGCTGTGGTTTATGTGCCATATTTTACTCTGCTGTTTCTGTTAAGAACAGGCACAAATTTATTTTCTAAAGACTTCCCCTCAGCAGAGAGTTGACCACTTCTGTAATCAGGTCCAAAGTAATAATTCTGAAAAGCACTTTAGTAGTATCAGGTAAACATTGTCTTAATTACCTCTGTGGTTTACATTTAGCATTGATTTATCACAGCAGTAAATCTTTAGGAAATGCATTAATGTGTTAACTTGTTGGAACTGCTCATCACTGAAGCTGCATCACTAAAAAGTTACAGGACGTGTTTTAGCTCATTTTAACTGCCTTTATAAATGTAATTACTGCAGAGGAATATGCCTGAGAGATACAAATGGAGTATTTGCAGTTTTAAAACCATATTTAATATCTTGTGCCAGTGAAAATCTAAATAAATGCCCACGTGGTGTTGCAGTATTAATGAAATTCTCAAGGCTACAGAGAATATGCACCAAGTAGGGAAAATGATGGCACTTCTGTGGGGGTGTGAGGGTGATAACAATCATGCAGGGATTAAAATTCAATGTACACTGTGCAGGGTCATCACAGCTGTCTTCCTGTGACCTTAAAAATCACTGAAACTTGAAAAATCATCTCCTCTCCGCAGCTGTGGGAAGAGACATGAAGGTCTCCCTTTGGTAGCCCAGAATTGAAAATACAAACACCATTTGTTGTGAGCTGGAGTTTGGTGGTGGTGAGGGTGGGGGTTTTTTTCAGGATTCAGGTCACAATTAGCAAAATCTGGAATTACATGTATGGAAATCTGTGTTGTCAGCAGAACACCTGCAGTGAGTGCAGGGTTTGGCCAGGAGAATGTGGGAGAATCTGGTTTGTTGGCAGTGGGAGGTAAAAACACCAAATTCAGAAGGATCTCTTACTAACTGAATGAATTCTGGGAAAGTCACAGGCCTAAGTTGGACTTGATCTTAGAAATTTTTTCCAGCCTTAATGATTCTAAGTTACCAAAAAATCCATGAGCGTTTCCTTTTTGGAAAAAACGGGGAGTGGGGAGTGGAAGTGAAAAGGTTCCCATTTACAATTTCTTCTTTGCTTGGTTCTACTTTTATAAAATTTAACTTACTATAAATTAACCTTAGGCAGAAATGCAGTAGTGAGATTCTTGTGGATGACAGTGGCTGCTGAAGCGTTTCTGATACAGTTCTGACTTCCTTTCTAGACTAGAAGATCAATTCAGAAGTTATTAGAATGGGAGAATAACAGACTATATCATAAGGTAAGGAAATCAGAGTGCTTCTTTTTTTTCAGCTTTAAGAATATTGGCATGAAGGATTTTAGAGTTTTGACATAATTCTATACTTTATACTGACCCTGAATAATAGATCCTAATAATTGAATGTTGCTAATGCTTTTTGCATTACTCACCCAAACAAGGCTGTGCTAATCCTTTGCTAATTATTTCCTTAGCTTGGTTTGCACTGGAAGCTGAGTAAAAGGAAATGTGAAACTAGCAATATGATGGAATATGTGAGTATTGCTCCTGTTACTTACTGCTGTTCCACAGAACTGTGATTTAATAGAGAAAATCCTTCACTCAGTGCCCTTGTGCAAAGAGATCTCCCAGACACGTTTGCAGTTTGGGCTGTAATTGGGAGTGAAGGAGACCCACTGGGACCTTCTGCATTGCAGTGATTCCCACACCAGCACCAGCCCATAGTTCTTTAACACTTACCCACCTTTTCCAGTGGTATTCATAATTCCTTTGATTCAAATAATTTTGCAGTAATACTGCATCTTTACAGTAATGTTTTTTTGACTGTACCTTTTCTTTTTCTGTTGTTTTTCCTTTGTTTTGCCAGCTCTAAATTTCACGTAGTTATAAACAAGACAGACTTTTTATGAAAGCAGAATTTCAAATATTTCTTTGGTTCTACCTCTGCCCTATCCACTTTAAAATGTAGCTGTAAAGGTTGTGTAGATTTGAGGGAAAGAGATCCATCCCAAAAAAGTCAAGCATCCAGAATCCCTCGATTTCAGAACGACTGGAATCTCTCCTTTGTTGCCCTGGGGAACATTCCCTCCTCACAGACTGTCTCAGACAGATCTAGTGTTAGGAATTAGCTGATATTGCATGGAAATTGTGCTGAAGCTTGGAACTTTTTGGTTACTGTGTTCTGTTCTTGTCTTTTTCCCTTCTTCAACAGGTAATATTAATAGAGTTCTTACCAAAATACCCCATATTTCGACCTGACTGAGGAACAACATTGGTTTTCATGTTACCTGTCATTTTCTACCCTTAGTGCCTTGTAGATGGTTTTGGAAAGAAGATGGTCTACTTTGCTGTGACTTAAAAATGTTCTTCAGTAGAAATCTTCCTCGCTGTTACTTTCTTTTGTTAAGAAGAGAACAATTTGCACATTTTTTTTTATGTTAAACGAGGCTTCTATGTTGCACTCTGAATTTTTAACATTACCAATAACTGATAGAGTTGCCACTAGGGATCTTAACATCAGTGCTGCTTAAACTTGTTCTGAGCATGCTGCCTTATTAATTTCTCTCTTTGCTGTCCTCCAACGTGCATCCTAAAGCTGTGTCATTCTAGATTTCATCCTAAGTGTTGCAATCCTAGAAACCCTCAGTAGGAATGTCCAGGTAAACTCCAGTAGTAATGATTTTAGTAGAACCTGCTTGCATAGGACTTGCAATCAACAGCACTGGTTTTGTCCTGCACTTTGCAAAATCATCATTTCCATTTAGAGGGGTTCATTAGTTTACCCACTATGGATTTGTAAATATTGACTCTTTGCATAATGTAAAGTGTGGTATGCCAAGGTTTACAGAATGTATTATAGCTCTTACTCTATTGCCAACAGTCCCCCAGCATCTGCTCCATGTGCTCGTTCCCCTGGGATTGTACAGACCCACCCACACTGGTTTTATGGGAAAGCCATAAAGAGTTTGTACATAGGTCAGATGTGTAGGGCTCAGTTGCACTTTGTTTAGTAAATGGATGAACAATGCATAGCATTTCTGTCTTTATTTGAAAAAGTATTTCAGGCGGTGTTTGCAGCACCTGAAAGGCAAAGCTGAAATCTTCACCTCTGAAAAAGCTGCATTTGTGGGGTAGATGGCAGCTGCTATTAACAAAATACCCTAAAGTCTCTTTTTAAGTGAGGAATATATGGATGTTAAGTTCTGTTTTGTTTTGAAGTCGGGAAAAATTAACCTCGAATCTGATATCTTCATTACAAAGGAGAAAAATTAGGAACAGCCAAACCCAAGCTGAAGTAGCACCTTTGTTATTGTTGTGGTGTGGTTGTGCTTCAGCATTTTCACAGTTCAGTGACATGATGTCCCTTCCAGTGGAAATAAGTTTTATCTCAGTCACAGCAGAGTTTCAAAACATGCTGAGGGGAGGAAGTGGAGCAGTTGAAAGGGCTCCTGAATATGTTTTGGCAGTCAGGCACTGTCTGGAGAGCCACGAATGCCTTGTGGAATTCAGTATTATTGTGGATTCTTCCCTGTTTGCCTGATCTCAGGAAGGGAAGTAATTGTAGAAAAACTTCCTCTAATGGCTGCCTAAGCAAGGCCACTCGATGAAAGAAAGCAATTGGAAATCGTTGCAAGTTCCCTGCCTTTCCTAACTAGAAATAACAAAACCCAGCAGATAACTGAGTATCTGCAAGTTGTGGTGGATTTCATTATCAGTGTCCACGCATTTCTTTGCAGCATCTTGACTCCCTGCAACATCACCCCAAGTTGCTTTTTAGTTTCAGAGTGACCTGGGGTTTCCTCTGAAT
The DNA here is from genome assembly GCA_013397795.1 of Orthonyx spaldingii. Classification (NCBI taxonomy): domain Eukaryota; kingdom Metazoa; phylum Chordata; class Aves; order Passeriformes; family Orthonychidae; genus Orthonyx; species Orthonyx spaldingii. The sequence goes on from VZTJ01000389.1 coordinate 631,501, forward strand.
GTATTTGCATCTCTCCAGTTTGCAATATGCTATTAAAATACAGTATTTGTAAGACCATTGCATCCTAATACCTGTAGTAGGTCAGATTCCTTGTACACAGTGTTTACACAGGGCCAGTTTTATGCAAGTTGTTACTCAAAGGGAAGTTTGTGCTGTTTCCAGTCCCAGACTGATGCTTCAGAGTCTGAGATCTGCACATTTCATGCAGAAGCTTTGTTTGACTGGTAGATTGGTGACAACAAAATGTGTAGTTGCATTTGTAATATGAATGAAAACCTCCTGTGTTGTTTGAAATTACCATTAGCTACACCTTGCAACTCAGATTTCCATTGCAGAACCAAGCAAAGTGTTGTCTCCAATTTATTTCTTTTTTTGGGGGATGAGTGTTAACTGGAAGCAGAGAAAATAATGGCAGAAAAGGGCAGGGTAAACCAAAACTGAAATGGCACACCCAGTTCTTTGGGTTTTCCTGACAAATGAGTTTCTGGTGTAATTAACAGAACAATGGAAGTTTCTTACTGTTCTGCCAGAACTCTATTGTGCAAAAAACTCGAGAAATCTCAGCAGGTTCTGATTTTCTTCTTCACATGACTCTGTTTTCTCGCTGTGCTCTTCCAGCTGGGAGAACAGGCACTTCCCATGGAATCACAGAGTGGGTTGGTTGGAAGGGACCCTACAGCTCCTCTCATTCCACCCCTGCCACAGGCAGGGACACCTTCCACTAGCCCAGGTTGCTCAGAGTCCCATCCCAACTGGCCTTCAACACTTAAGCACATAATATTAGTTTTTAAGGTTTACATTTTAAGTACATAAATCCTATACATTTTAATTTGTTCTTAATTATTAAGTGTGCAGTCTTCAAACCATGAATGGGTCTTGTCTTTGTGTTCTAATTGACATTTAACTATGTGGCCATAAAGCAACTGGTAAAGAACCAGAGCCAAACCTGTCATTTACTGTAAGCTCCATGTTTGAATAAGTAGATAAATTTGCATTCAAATGCAAAACCAGCAGCAGTATTATATTTGCATGTGAAAGACACAGGTCCATAGCTCATGGAAAGGTGAAGGCAGCTGGCAGCACTGCTGTGAACTCCACACAGGTTCTTTTTGCTTGGGCCGTCCTTGAGTACAAAAACATCACAGGTAATTCTGTCTCACAAGACTGGAAATGTCGTTTTTGCCAGTAAATGATCAGCACGAGTTGGTGAAGTGTTGATGGAGGACGTTTGTCAGAATTTGTAGCAATGTAACACATTAATGTCAGCAGAGTGAGTGAAGTTGTAGAGAGAGTGCCTTGGCTGGTTCCAACACCATTGTGCACAGAGGGAGGACAGGGAGCTGGGCCCTCTCAGGAGTGGGAGTTTGCAGCAGATTTTTAACAGCAGCTACTGTCTACCAAATCAGTGTTTAATTCTTCACATGAACATTGACACTAACTTTCCTTTGGCTTTGTATCTAGAAAGTTTTGTATCTGCAGAGTACTGAAAGAGTACAGAACACTGGCAGAGCATCAAAGCTCTTCCTGAGTGATTCTCCAGCTGCAGAGGTGTTTTCCCAGAGGAGGAACACAAAAGTGTTCAAACATGCACACCCAAGTCTAGGGAGTGTGGGTTCACTTGTGAATGGGTGACTTTAAAACAGAAAAAACCAAAATTTATTAAATCTGGTGTGGTTTTGATAAATAAAAAAAAAAATCTTATTCTTTTCTTGATAGGTACAAAACTCCATATGCAAAACCATAAATTATTATTGTCCCACTGACAGTTTGCCACATTTTCTTGTCAACACACTACCATTGGAGCAATAAAAATGTCAAGCTATTAACATTCACCGTAAATTATTTATCACTTTAGTAAGCAGTGTTATGTGATTCTTCTGCCATTCTTTTGTTTTCTGCTTTTGGTGTTCTTACAGTGTTGTAACATACTTGTATTGCTTCAGAAAAGTGGTTTTGTTTAAGCTGTATGAAACTGTGTTCTTAACACTTTTATTCTGTTTACAAGTGAACAGCCACTTTTTTAACAGGACCTCACATCTGGAGAGTTTTCTCTCTATTTTTTATTTTAAATGAAAATAAAATTCTAACTGAGCTTGCTTTCTACAATTTACTGCACTGGCTTGTGCCATTGAAAGAAGCTGGAAGTCAGACATGCTTCATCACTTTGAGACATTTTTCTTTAATTAAATTCAAAGATGAAAACCTTGAATAGTGCTATGTGTTTATGGAAAAAAAATGGAAATGTTTTGTGTCTCCCCCTGCAGAGGTGTTCTGGTGGGATGGCAGCAGGGCTGGGGTGTCTTTAAATGAGACACATCTGACACAGCCAGACCAGGGGCTTGGCTGCTTTAAAGAACGCTTGGAAAGCTTAGGAAGGATTTCCAGAGATGAAAACTGCAGAAAAATGATCATCATATCTGGTTTTCCTGGTGATCCACCTTCCACCCAGGGCAGTGGTGGAGTCCCCATCCCTGGAAGTCTGGAGCAGTGTGTGGATGTGGCCCTGGAGGCCGTGGTTTAGTGGTGACCGTGGTGGTGGTGCTGGCTGATGGTTGCACTTGGTGATCCCAGAGGTCTTTTCAAACCTCAGTTCCATGATTTGGTTGGTGGGCTCACAGACCCTCCCTGGTAAGGACTTCTTGAAGGAATCTCTCTCTTCCTGCAGCATTCCTCTCCGAAAGCAGAGGTTTTCTCCTGTGCTGCAGTCACCTCAAAGGGATCCAGCCTGAGCACGGACAGGGTGTGAGGATGAACAAATCCCTGGCTCCCCGAGGGGTTTGTGCCCAGCACAAGGCAGCCCTTTGTGTGAGAGAGCAGCCTGGCTTTGGGGCTGTGAAAGCAGGACTTAGAGCTAAAGCCTTTGGCTCATCCCTGAGGGCGAAACACGCATTCCTCAAAGGGGCACGTGCAGTGCTTTTGTTGGAAGTTGTTTTGGGCAAACCCAGGAGTGCCAGGGCTGACAGAGCTGGTCCTGGATGTTGGCTGAGAAGTGAGGGGAATGTTACTGGGATGTTCAGCCAAAACAGGGCTGGGGGCTGAGTCAGGAGTTAATTCCCTCGGGGGGGCTTTAGGAGATGCAATTGCCCAGACTTAGCAGCAAGGGCCTGTGTTACTGATATTTGGGATTTGGCCCTGACTCCTCTTGGAGGCAGTCTCAGACCTGTTGGTAGTGCAGCTTTGCTGTGCTGTCTGTGCCAGTGTATTTATAATGCTGTTTCTGTCATCAGCTGAGCTGTTCCAGCTGAGTTTATTTTTCCAGTGAACCTTAGAAAGACTTAAACCCTTTGTTTCTTAGACCAAATTAAATGTTAGCCTCCTCTCCAAAGCAAAGCTCTGTTTCTGTTCATCCTGCTTGCATTTATTTGAATTAATTTTCCTCGAACAGGAGTGACCAGGAACAATATTCCAATTAGTGGCTCTTGGCCAAGGCACCAGGTATTTATTTCAGTGTTGATAGTTCCCTCTCTTGTGTGTAAAGAATGTGATCCATTAAATTTAAAGGGTCACATTTGTCTCCTTAGTGGCTGTATTGTATTTCTGATCCATGGCTGTTCTGTGATAAATCTGGGACTATTTCTCTTCAGCCACTTGTAGTTAATGCAAGTTCCCTGCAGACACTCTCATTATCAGTCCAGACTCAGCATCTGACACTTTGTACTGGTGAATCTCTCAATATTTCCATTACTGTGTGCTCCCAGTCTTCCAGTTCTTCTTGTATTTGTGCTCCCAGTCTTCCTGTAAAAAGTCTTTGTCACAGATTGATTCAATCTGCAAAATTAACAAAAATGAGTTTACTAAAAAGATTAGTTCCCAGGGTGATGCCTGAATTCTGCTTACGATTTTCTAAATGCCCTTTTACTTAGTCCCTGGCCTGATTTAAATATTTCTATTATTTCTACATCTGACTGAATCAGTAATTTCCTTGTTGTGGTTTATCTGAGAGATGGAATCTACCTGGACTTGGTTGATTTACATCTGGATTTTTTTATAAACATGGAAACAGCAGATTTGGGTCTGGGCTAAACTGAATTCTGCATTTCCTCTAATTACTGAATGTGTTTAGATAATGATCCTTTCGATATAGTCACATTTTATTTCACATTCTTTATGTAAACCTTATGATCCATAGTAGCCTTTTTTGAGCAGTAAATTAAAATTTCTGCAGGAAATAGATTTGTATATCTGTATTCAGTGATAACAAATATAACCTGAGATTTTGGCTAGAAAAGAAACACTTCTTATCAACAGTGCTGGTCCCATGGGACAGGCAACAAAATTGGAAAGACGAATTACAGTAGCTCTCACACTAATAAGAATTTAAAATTAAAAGGCAAATATTAATCAAAAGGTGATGACTGATGTGTATTTACTGTAAATTATATGGTGTGCAAGCCTGAAGGAGTAATTGAAAACTACTGGTTCTCCAGACAGCTTCCACAGCGATCTCCTTGGACATTTTTGACGGTGAAGTGTCTGAATAGAGCAGCAAAAGTCAAAAGGACTTCTGGTTTTGTTGTAAATGGAAAACAGCGGAAAATGGACAGCCACTGTTGAGGCTTGTTGGTGAGCAGCACTTCCCCAGCTGTGTAGAGTTAACCTAGACCCATGGCTGTAACCAGGGATCTCAGGAGCTCTCGGTGATCTTTGAATGTCCAATTCCCATTCCAGTTCCTACGGTCAGTATTCACTCAGCATTCCCAATCGGGGAGCCAGCAGGGTACAAGGAGCAGGAATGGAGCACGGCCACACCAGAACCACAGGGCGGAGAAAGGGAACATTTCAATCCCGGATTTTTCTGGCACCGTTTAGTGCATGGAAAAGGTAACGTGCTTTAGGATTTTCTATAGTTTTTGTTAGCATTAGTGCTGAAAATCAGCTTGCTCCAGGTTTCGCCGTGGTACCGATGGAGTTAAGGGCTCTGAAAGGCGAAGAGGGCGATACTCCAACCAGGAGCTCCCAGATGGAGCTGCAGACGGAGCCTCAGGCGCTGCAGCTCCGGGGAGTGAAGTGTAACATTGCCCCAGGAGCTGCCCAGCCAGCACCGGGAGGCGCAGACCCCACGCAGGCAGCACCGGCCGTGTCCGCAGCTGCTCGGGAGCACCGCCGCACCGACACGGAGTGTCACCGCAGTGACACGGAGCCGTCCTGCGCTCCCGGTGCCTTCCCAGCGCCTCCTCGGGAGCCCTGCGGGGCCCCTCACGGGGCGCTCCGAGCGGCCGGCCGGGCTCCGTCCCGCGGCCGAAACCGCGGCGCCTCAGCCTCGCGAGCCGCGGGAGCCTCACGGCGCGGGGCCCAAAGCTCCAAATTCCGCTGTTTTGGGGAAACCCGCGCGGCGTCGCCGCGGGCAGGGCCGCGCTGCCCCCGCACCGCGCATGCGCGCGGGGCTGGCGGGGCGGGTTTGGCGGGCGAGGGGAGCCGCGGCCCCGCGGGGCTCGGAGCGCGGCACCGGG
>VZTJ01000389.1:637455-740715 GCA_013397795.1 Orthonyx spaldingii
CCCGGCCCCGCCTCAGGGCCGCCCCCGGCTGCGGGGCCGTGCGGGACCGGGGGCGGCCCCGCGGGAGGGAGGGACCGGCCTCTCTCCCCGGGCCCCCTCAGAGGGACCGGCCTCTGCCACCGGGCCCAGACGGGCACCGGCGTCCGCCCCCGGCCTCCCCTCGGCAGCGCTTGAGCGGCTCGTTCTGGGCGGGTGGCGGTGTGGTATTGTCCTTTCGTCAATAACACTGGTGCAGGGAGGTTAAGGCGGTGCTTTGTTAAGAGTTTCGGTTCCCTAATCACCCAAACCTTGTGAACCCCTGGGCTAACGGGGCTGGGATGTGGCCGGGATAAACCGCAGGACTTTATTGAAACGTCTTTGTTCTCCCCATCAGCTTTCCACATGAATGCTTTTATGTTTCTTCTTCCCTGGCACGTTAAAATTCTTTATAAAGACCTCCATAGCTGGCTTCAGTTCCTATGTGATATTTGTCTCTGTTCTCTGGGACTTTGGATGTATATTTTGAATTTTGTTCGGTGTGAGACATCACCTCTGCAGATGGGTGGTGTTTGTTGGGGTGGGTTTATTTTTAGTTGTTCCATTTCTAGTTGAAGTTTGTTGAAAAGAGAACATTTGGGTTGTAGTGCCTTGGCACCACTGGGTATTTCTGTACCTGTGATGCCTTTTGTGCTTGAAATTAACTGTTTTCACTTGAATAATTCCTTTGTTCTTACTGTTGTTTTTGCAGATGACACCACTGGTAAGCAAGAGGATGGACCAATTTCTGGGTGAGTCCTGAGGCTGTTTGTTCATTATAACAAAACATGCTGTAAAGATTGAGCCTTGTTAAGCAGAGCTCCATGAGTGCTTTAGAGCAGTGCTGTTGCCAGGAACAGCAGCCTGTCCTTTCCCCATCCCATGGGATCATCCCCAGCCACCACGCTGGGGCTGCCAGGCATTTATGGATGTGAAAGCTGAACTGGATCAGTGGACTGGTTTGATTTAGAACTAACTTTTAGCCCTTCTGTTCCTCTCGGCAATTAGTTTTAAACCAGATCTATTTTCCAGTTTAATTCCCTGGGAAAAATTATACCCTGAGGATTGGTAAAACTGGCCTGTGCTTAAGCCTGGGAAAGATAAGAACTGTGAGCTTGGGTTAAAGTCTTGACAGGATCAAACCAGCACATTCTGTGAGATCTCTCAGGTGGTGTGGGTAAGACTTGGAGATAAAACCAGTGATCAGTTTGGCTTTCTGTGTGTGGAAGGGATCATCTCTCCTGGGTTATAATTCCTCTCTGTTTGTAGCTGTGTGTTTTGCACCAGCAGAGCTTGCTACCAGCACAGTGTTACCTGTTTGCCATTTAAGATTTAACATTTTTCAGAAGGCTTGGTCTTCACTGGACTTGTGTGCGCTCAGCCCCTTCCAAAGTTCAGTTTAGTGTTTATTGGCATTGTGGAATTTTGTGTCTGGAATTTTGAGGTTGTTACAGATCCTATTCTACTTCTGTGCTTAAGGAATATGAAAACTTGTTCAAATAAACAAGTGGTAAAAAACACGGTCAGTTGTTCCCTAAAAACATTAAATGAGCTTTGTGAGAAGCAACAACTTCTAGACAGAAATTTACAGCTGATTTGCATAAATCTGCTGGTCCTTGTCACGTTTGTCTGAATGTAGTTTTACTTTACAAGCAGGACTAAAAATCTGAATTTGCAGCAACTGTCTCCAATAACTGTAAAATGCAGGAAGGAAGAACGTTAGTGGCCATGCTGGCCCTCCTTTTTTTTTCCCTCTTTTTGCTTTTTTTCCCTTCTTTCTTTGTTGCACAATGAGAATCTCCCTAAATGAAGAGCTGTGGGGTGTTTTAAGAAAAATGACTCTTTGTTTGCTCTGTTGTCAGCGGCTGCAGCTCTGGGGATGCACTGCTGGCTTGTCTGGAGTGTGTGTCCCTAGAGCAGCAGAGATCAGCAGAGTTTGGGATGCAGCACCCACTGCCTCAGGGATGTGTTCCGTGCCAGCAGGATGCTGTGCTGTCTGCAGTGCCCAGGGTTGCCTTGGCCCTGTGGGGAAGTGAAACCTCTGCTGCTTTTGTCTGTGCCCAGGTGGTGCTGGGGACCTGTCAGAGGGTTCATTCCTGGGAGGCAGAGAGGTTAGGGAGAGGCTCCTGGTTACCAAGTGTCTCTCTGAACTCCAGTTCATGCATTTTAATGCACACCCACAGATGCTTCATGTGACTTGAAGGTAACACGTGTCACACTCTTCCTGAACTCAGTCATCACAGATTTTTGAGGAGATTCAGGGGTGGAGGTCAATGCTGAGTTCCTTGGATTGGGCAAAAAGTTTTGGATCCATCACAGAGATTTTCCCCAGTGGTCTGTGCTTGGGTCCTGGTGTCACAGCCTGTCGGCAGCGTGGAAATACCTGGGGGCTGATGTTCCCTCTGACATCTTGGCTACGTGGAAGTGTGTGCAGGTGTCACATCAGGAACTTGGCACCCATGGCACCTGTGCTTGGTCAGCTGCCCAACCTCCAGCCCTCTTTTTGATCTTGGCTTGATGAGTTTCTTTATATATGGGACTTTCCCAAAACAGGACTGCAGTTACTGCTCAGATTGTTGGTTCTGTGTGTTACACTCAGTGACTGTTGAGTTGTGTTACTTTGACTTTCTTGTGTGGTGTCTCCTGTCAGTCTGGAGTGGCTTTAGTGTGACCAGTGTGTGGGTTCTGGGAGATGTTGCCTATTTCTTTTTTAAGACAATCCTGTGAATATTTATAATCCCACATAGGGTATTGAATTAATAACAACATCTCCACAAAGCCCTGGTGGAGAATTGGGTTTCCTTGGCCTGGGCTGTTCTAATTGTGTTTCTTGAAAAAGTCAGAATTATTTTGAAGTTCTGCTAAGTTTTACCTATGACATTAGAGACAAATGACCTCTCTGTATTTCAGTTCTGTAACACTTGGCACACTCTTTTCTAGCATCTGTACACCAGTTCCACTTTCTTGCTTGGCCAGTACAATGAATAATGTTAACATTTGTACAAACTCTTAAACTGGAGGTAAATCCAAACCTGACCATTGTTGCACTAGGACTAATTGGTTATTAGTGAGAGGAATGGGTGCATAATTATTTGACTTTTCCTCTTGGAATTTTAACTTCTTGTTATTGTAAACTATTTGTAGAAACACTAAAATCACTTCTTCCTTAATTTCTCTGGGGCAGATGCCTTTGGTGCTGACTAAATGCATGTGTAATTATTAGCATCCTTAAGGAGGAGGTGAAATTTTGCTTATTATGGTCTTATTCTTATCAGTTGTGATTGTGCCAAATCCGAGCTGAACCAGCTGCTGCTGAGCTGTTGAGTGCTGTCAGGTGCTCTCTGGATGTGTGAAACTGATTCTTCCCAGCAAAAGCAAAACCAAGCCAGGAGGATGGATTTTTTTTGTCAGGTAGTTGAGCAAATGCCAGCAGAACAAACACACAGGAAAAATAAAGCCTTGTGTGAAAGTAAGCTGGGCAAAGGCTTCAGAACTGTTTGTAGGTGACCCTCTAGGCTGGGCTTGTCCACTTTCCCCTCTGTGTCATGGTCACTTTGTTTTGTCTGTCCCCTTCCCCAGGCACACAGAATCTGCTCATCCTCTGCAAGATGCTCCCCAGGAGAGCCGGCCTGTCAACAACGAGGACAGAGAGATGTCACAGCACGTACGTGTCCCGCTGCACACGGGGGGGTTTCTGTGCTCCTCAGCACCCCTGGGGAAAAACAGGAGGGGTAAAGATCCTGGTGCTGCCTCATTCCTGATGTTTGCAGTACTGGGACGTGCTGCCAGCCATTCCCAAAGCCGCCAGCAACAGGCTGGTCTTGTCATCCTGCCTGGAGTGGTGGGGAGGGCACCCTGGTGCCGGCACTGCTCCTGCCCTCTCAGGAGGCAGATCAGGGTCTGTGATGCTGCATCTGGTAGGGAAGGCAGAACATGATGTGTTCCAGCTCAGTGTTCAGTGTGACTTCTCAAGAACCAGTAAGATATGGGAAACACTGGGATAGAAAGCCCAAAGTGCTGGGAATCAGTTTTGATTCAGGCTCAGACCTCATGGAACACAATTTAGTGGCTCGGTGCTGAAGGAGGAGGAGGAGGGTTGCTTCTCCCCACCCTCCTCTCCTGGTCTCTTTGATGGGTTTATTTTCTGCCACATCAAGAGCTTCATGCAGGGTTCTGACAGACCCATGTGCTGTGGAAAAGGAGGGAGGGTGAGGGACACCTCCTTCATGGCCTTTTGTAGGGTGAGGTGTTAATTCAGCTCGTGCTTCTCACAAAACTTCACTTGCTGGATATCTGGAAGATTTCTTTTTCTGTTCCTTTACTTTTGTGCCCAGCACTGGGGTTGCACTGGAGTCAGATCTGTGAAGTGAAGTGACTTGGGGGCTGATTGTGCTGAATCAGTCAAACCAAACTCCTCAGCAGCTCCCTACCGCAGAAATTGTGGTGAGAGAATATTTGCCTTGAGGTTGTGAGGTGAAGCCTGGTGAATGTATTTTGGTGGTTTTCATTTGTGGCTGTGTACTTTGACCATGGACCTGCAAAGGAGGTGTGTCAGAAAAGCCCCAACTCTTTCAAAAAGAATGGGGCAGAGGAACTGAGGGATGTGGTGAAACTCTTAGAACTGAGCTAAACCTTCCCCAGGTTCACAAATATTACCCCAAATCTCATGTAGGGCCAAATCTTCAAAGGCCACGGGAGTTCCTCTGTGGGCAGCTGCCCATTGTTGTTGAAGGCTGTTGAAGAAGCTTCCTGAGTTCTGGCTGTGCTGGAGAATTCTCAGCTGCGTGTACTGATGAGCTCCTGTGTGGTTGTGCTGTTGCAGGCCCTTCCCAGTGGTGAGGATGATGAGGATGACAGTGACAGTGACAGCGATGACGATGACGTGAAGGTCACGATCGGCAACATCAAAACGGGAGCGCCCTCCTACATGTGGGTACTGCTGGCTGTGGGGGATTAGGGCATCCCAGCGTGGTGGGATGGGAAGTGGGGATGAGCTCAGAGCTGCTCTGTCTCCTGGGAGCAGAGGCCAGAACACCAGGATGGGTTTAGGAGCTGATGGGCAGCGCTGCCCTGCAGTTGCTTGTTGGAGAATCCATCTGTAAAATGGGAATGATAATCCATGGGGCTGCTGCTGGAAAATTAACTTACTAATGACTGGGCTCCCTGGGGCAGAATCAAAGGTGGGAAGTTACATTTAACTCATCTGTGAAAACTTCCAGAACCGAAATCTGTATTGCTAAGAATTTGCATAAGCTGTGAATTTACTAATTTCCAGCTGTCTGATTTTTCGTGGCTCAGAACTGGCGAGGCTGGGTTTGAGAAGCAGGAAATTATAACTTTTACAACTCTGCCTAATGTGCATCGAATAAAAATAATAAGACAGCACTTTTGCTTGCTGCTAGCAGCCTTCCTCTTACACAAACGACTTACCTGTGCTTTGCTGCATATTCTAATTTTTCCACTTCATGGATAATTTCCTTCTCTTGTTGTAGAGGTGGTTTCACTCGGGATTACTCTGAATAGCAAACCCAGGTGAAATAAAGCATCTCCTGAAGGGTGTCAGGGCTTGAATATATTTTGCATGAGAATCTTTAGCCAAGTAATTTGTTCAAATGCCAATGTAGTGATTCTTTTCCAATAGGGGAACTCCTATGAATCTAAACTTAAAAACGGGTAGAGGCTATGGAGCATCAGCTTCAGGTATTGCTGTTATTTTTATCCTTCACCTTTGCAATATTTCACCTACCTGGCACTGACAGCTGCAGCAGCTGCAAATTTTGCTCTGTTTGGAAGAATAAAGAATTAGTGTAAACCAGGAATAGGAAGTGCATTTCCTACAAGTCAGTGCTCTCAGCACAGCCTGAGGGGCCAGGATGTAATGGAGTGATTTAATTACCCATCTCTGAACAAGGTGATTGTAATTCTGTTTAAATTAGGGAAAAAATACATTGATTGATACTTTCATAGTAAAACCCCAGAATATTTCTAAACTATGTTGTTGCACTAGGGCTGAGCATGACAGCCCTGCAGAAGGACTGAAACTCAGTGTCCTGAGCTACTGGCAGTGTAAGATACTACAAGAAACAAACTCTGGCCTTGGGTGTCAGCTGTGCATATTTGGCTGCTGAAATTTTCCCTGTCGTTCAGTTTAGTTTCTGCTGTAAATTGAGCCTTGGATTCTGTCCTTCCACATATGTGAGACTGTCCTTTTGTGGGCTTCATCTACTTCCTTCCACTGATTGCTTTATCCAAATGAATTATCTTCTGTTAGAGAAAGTAAGAACAAATTCCCCTTGAAGGTTCTGTACCTGACAGATTTTTGCTGACTCCCCTTAGTCCACTAAAAACTGATCCTGAAAAAGTCTCTTGTTATGAGGAAATGTGCCTGTCTTGGGAGGGGAAAATAAATATTTTGCCTGGGGAGAAAAATAATTTTGTTTTCATTTGGGGGTAAATTTCATGCATGTCCTAATGATTTACTCTGTCTGTAGCACCAATCTGGGTTGAATTTGCTTCTCTGCTGTTCAGCTGCAAGTGCTGCACACCCTGTTTGTTTAGGGAGTGACTGGAGCCCTTTTTATTAAAAAGCTGATTGTGGTTACCTGCGTGCTGTAAACCCGGTGATGAATTCACTGCAGTGCTTTGTTTCTGCTGGAATAATTTGCTGAGCAAATGAGTGGATTAAAGGCATTGCATTGAAAGTAGTAACAGTCCCTCTCTCCCCAAAGCCAAGTTGCAGCCCAAAGGTATTGACCTGGATGCCGCAGGGAATATAAATGGATTGCCTGTGATAGAAGTGGATTTGGATTCATTTGAAGACAAACCATGGAGGAAACCAGGTGGGGCCTCACAGTTCATTGTGGTAAATATTTTCTGCAGTTCCAGTTGTCTCTCTCTATGTTCACATGTAATTTCTGTCCATTTAGTGTTGCCAGGGAACAGGGAGGCTGGAACAATGTGTGTTGCTCAGCCTCTGATGCCTGGCTAGACAATCAGTGGCATTTACTGATTGAACAAGCCATGCTCTGCCTAAAATTGGGTTGCATTTATTCTAGTAATTGAACTTCCCTGAAGGGAACAGCTATTTTTTTTAAATGGTCTATTTTATTAATTCCCTGCTTCCCGAGAGCATTGCACTGATACCAATCCAATAATGTTTGGCCTTAAAGGCAGCAGAGTGGGGTCAGGATTGGGGTGTTGATGTTGTTTGTTCTCCTCTGCCTGTGCAGGAGCTTGTCTGGCCAAGCCCAGAGTTGTGCCCATGGTCCCTCCTCACTGGGGTCCTGGGGCTGCCCACACTTTATTTGTGTGAGGGAGTTTTCTCCTCTTACAGTTGTGGGATGCTACAAATAAGCTGCTCTTTTTCCTCTGACACAAAAGTAATTGAAGGAATAAAACACCCAGATTTTTGCTGTGCTGTTCTCATAAAAGATGCTCTGATGAAATGTCAACTGAAACAAAAAGTGCACTTGCCTTTTCTCAGAATCATTGTTCTCCCTGCCAACCCCTGTATTTTATTTATATTATTTATCTTCCAGCAGTATTGCTGTGCTGAGTGAGCAGTGCTTTTCTGAGGTTGCCTGTGCTGTGGTCTTGGTGTCTCTTGCCCACAGGAAGGGCAGCCGAGTGCTGATAACCCCATGGGCATGTCCAGGTGTCTAACCAGCACCTGCAGATAGTGCAGGCAGAATGGAACAGAAGCTTTTCTTCTGCAGGAATTTCTCCTTGATTGCAAAGTGAGAAAGAGGGGAATGGGAAGAAAATGAGGTAGAAAGAACACAGTGAAGTTCAGAGATAAAGCATGGACATGGTTGTGGCCATGCTGACATGCCTGGACCAAAATAGAGCCAGCTGACCCTAAAACAGTGCTGGAGAGCAGTAGAGGGAAGATTTCTGCAGAGCTGTGTGGTCTGTAAGTTTATTTCAGATAGCAAGTAGCTCATTACTCAACAGCCTTTCAAGTTTATATCCTTTACAGTTAATTGTGCAGCAACTTGGTATCTCTGAGTGAGGGAGAGGAAGAAGCAATCCTGTGTGGAAGAAGTGATAGAGGTCTGAAACAGGGGCTGATAAAATCCAGGAGTAGCTGTGGTGTTGCTGAGTCGGTGTGGATGCAGTTTGCATGTTTGGGTGGTACAACAGGAAGAGTGGCCAGCCCAGGAGATAAACCTCGCTGCTGAGACCTCACAGCTAAACCAAGCTCAGCCTGGGCAGAGTTTTACCTTGCTCTTGTAGCAGCTCTTTGTTTTGGAGTTGGTCTGTGTAGGAATATCTTTGCATGGGGCATGTTTGAGGGACACCTCAGCGGGGCAGGAGGTGCTTTGTAGTGCTTCCTGCTGGGAGGTGGGAGGGGTGCTCCTGGAATTCCTGCAGCTGGGATTGCCCCTCTGCATCTGTTTTCTTGGCAAGCAGTTTGTGGTCACCTCTGTTACTCAGAAGGGCTCGTGCTGAATTGGCACATTGCACAGGAGACTGGCAGTGTGAGGTAACACTCTGGGGTGACTGATTAGGGTTGTGATTGAACCGTAATTACTTGTGTAGTCTGGGATGTATCAATAAAAACCTTGCACCTCAGCTGCCTTTCATGAAGTGCGTGAGCCCCAGAACGTCTTTCCAAAACAGCAGAGGCAGTGGTGGTCGGGAGGGGAGTGTGTGGGCTGAGCTCTGCCAGGGAAAAGGTTCTGTGGCCCCACCCCATTTTTGTGGTGGGGGCTGGAACTGTCACTCCTGTGCTGTGCCCAGCACTCAGCTCATGAGGGCAACTGGAAGAAACCAGCCTGAAAAAATCAGGCTGGTGAATAAGGGATTGCAGGCAGCTCCCAATGGCCTGTGGAGGTGCTGTGCTGTGTTCTGTGTGTCCCAGGGGTCCCACTGCTGTGTTCTGTGTGTCCCAGGGGTCCCACTGCTGTGTTCTGTGTGTCCCAGGGGTCCCACTGCTGTGTTCTGTGTGTCCCAGGGTCCCCACTGCTGTGTTCTGTGTGTCCCAGGGGTCCCACTGCTGTGTTCTGTGTGTCCCAGGGGTCCCACTGCTGTGTTCTGTGTGTCCCAGGGTCCCCACTGCTGTGTTCTGTGTGTCCCAGGGGTCCCCACTGCCTTCCTGTGTGTTCCAGGGGGTCCCACTGCTGCTCAGGCCATGTCCCCTCCCACCCAAGGCACAGCCACTGTCTCCTCTGTGGCACTGACAGCTTTCTGACAGGGAAAGGCACAAGCTGGGCTCTCTGGAAGACTTTTGTTACCTAAACCCTTTGTGTAAGCAGTTAAAGGACAGCTTGAGAATGCAAGAGTGCAGAACCCCTGTTAACTGCTGCTCCCTCTGCCAGGTGCTGATCTTTCTGATTACTTCAATTATGGATTCAATGAAGAAACGTGGAAAGCTTATTGTGAAAAGCAGCGGCGGCTTCAGCTGGGGCTGGACCCTGCTCCTCCCATCAGCACTGAGAACAAGATCACGGTGGGTGACATGTGGCTCCTGCTCCGGGCTCCAGGAAAACTGGGATTGTGTTTGTCATCACAGGCACGAGGGTGTAGGAGCAGGACATACCTCAGTTCTGAACTGTTCTGTGTCCTTTCAGTGTGGGGAAATACGAAAACGAATCTTTAAAGATTAAATCTCTGTTGAAAATCTTTTCTGCATGGAAGTAATAGTTCCATCTGTTTGAACCATTCCAGCAGCAAGACTGGAGTGAATTTCCAGTTGGCTTTGGGGTTACCCAGCTGTGGGGGTGTCTGCTTGGAAAACTCTCTGGGTGAGAGAAGTGCAGGGAGGGGAGCTGGGCCCCCAGGGCTGTTTTGCTCACTGCTGGTGCCTGCTGCAGTGGTGTGGTGCCTTTTGGATTTGCAGACTGCTTTGGCCATCAGCCTTTGCAGGAGTCTGTGGTGGCCATTAGAACTGCAGCCAAATTGTCAGTACAGCAAGTATTGCTCATTCCAGCAATGGAACGTGATTCCATGGAAAACGATACGAGTTTAATAAACTCATAACAGGACTTCTAATGGGAGACAGTGGACAGCAGGCTGAGGCTGGAATGGCCACGGTTTGACAGAAATGGCTGTGCCTTGACTGATAAATAGGTTGCTCGTTGGCAAGAGCCCTGTGATTGTTCCTTTTCTTTTGCTGAGGGTTAATCCCTGGTGCTCCATTCAGCTGAAAGAAGAGCATTAAACCTGTGTGTTATCTCCCACCTTCCATAGGTTCAGCAGGGAAGAACAGGAAATGCTGAAAAAGAAGTGGAAAACAACATCATCAAAACAGAGTTCAAAACAGACTTCCTGGCTCTGGTGGGAGGGCGAATGAAGGCTGGGCCTCCCCCCAACAGGTAAGAGAGGAGCACTTTCTTCATGGGGGCACCTGGGAACCACCTGGGCCACATCTGAGTCTCCTCAAGCCTCAAAGAGAAGCTTTTAAGCTTGGCAGGAAGCTGCTGTGGTCACTCATTCGGTGTCACCCCCAGCAGTGCAGCCCCTGCCTGCCCATTCCCCCTCCTTGGCACAGGGAGGGAATTCTGTATCCCAGCTGATGGGACACATCTCTGGGAGTGGAAGGAGCCAGGCAAACACCTCAGCTTTGAGGGCTCACACTGCTGACATTGCTTGTGCTTGCTTGGCTTATTCCTACTCCCACGATGTTAATCTTTGCCTCCTCAAGTGGAAGTGGATTACGAGTTTGGCAGAGGATAAGAGGAGCTGTTGGTTCCTGAGCCTGTGTGTGACGCTGCTGGATGTGTGGTGAAACAACTGAGTCATTCTGAGGGGCAGCCTCTGAGGGGAACCACTTGGCCCTTAGGAGATCGATGGGGTTGTATCAAAAGCTTCAGAAGAACACACCAGACGAGCCAGAGCTTCGGGCTTGGGGTGTTTCTGTTGCTTCATTGACAAAACAGCTTTTGCACACCTGCCTTGCAGAAAGCAGCCCTGCTTCCCAGATTTATTCCTTGTCTGGGAACCAGCTCTGTGCTTCAAGGATGAGCGTTAAAGCTCTGCTCAGTCTGTTGGATTTGAGCACTTTGGGGGCATTTCTGTCCCGGTGTGTAATCCCTGTTTTTACACCTACTTGTGGTGGTTCTTTGGAGCACTGGATCACATTTCTGGGTGTTCAGAGAGTCCAGACTCACCCCTTCTCGGAGGGAAATTATTCGGGAATGCAAATAGGCTTCCCCTTGGCCTCTTGTCCAGTTTGAGAGATGTTTCCCTGATGGAAAAGAAGGCATGAGAGAAATCTGCTGACAGCAGGGAAAATTGCTCCTTCTGGTGCTTCTGAGCCTAAAGAGATGCCTGTGCTTTGTCCCAGGAAGCTGGGTGGGACCATTGATGTGATCGGGGGCCAGGCAGGCACCATCCGCAGGGTGGAGGGAAGGCGCCGGGATAAACACGCCTCGGAGGAGAACCCCATTCAGGTAAAGCTTTTCTGCTGCCTCGACAAATTTCTGATCTTATTGCACTTCTGGTGAACCCTGGGCGAGTGTCTGTGTCCCTGACCTGCAGTGTCCCAGTTGACACCTGCAAAGCTGCAGGTCATACGTTGACCCTGTTGAGGGGTGTGCGTGGATCATTCCCTTCCGCAGGCTCAGTGAACTGGGTTCAAAACTTGGTCTTGCTTTAAAGATTTGTCCTTTAAAGACCAGTCTTCCCTTTGGAATGGTAAGGCCTGAGTTCTTACCTCATCAGCTTTCCCAGAGTATTCCTAGCAGTGTGTAGCTGGGAATCTCTTATGTGGATTATTGTTCCCTTTCCCTCCACTGTTGGGTTGGAATCTCCAGTTCTGCAGTGAAGGGTTTGTACCTGGGGCTGATGAGGTTTTTTTGCTTAGAAGTAACATTTAGTCTCAAACCAGTTGGTGCATCCCACACCTTAGACTGAGGTCTTTTTCTCCATGGTTTTGTGGTCCATTAATCTTTTTAGTGATCAGTTGTCCAAATTTTGCCAACAAAAAGGGTTTGCCTAGGAGACAGAATTTGCTGGGAAGGGGTTGTTGTTCTCCCCCTCACCAGCACTGGCAGCTGCACTCCCAGGTCACTGTGGTGCCTCTGCGCATTGGTCACTCCTCAGGCATTGCCACTCTCATGTTGTGGTGATGCTGCCAGCACTGTGAGGTCCCTGCTGCAGGAGCAAAGGGATTAAAACGCTCTCTTCTCATTCCTCTGCCTGCCAAGGTGCTGGGAGACCATGGAAGTAAGCCCCAGCCCCCGCAGCAGCCCCAGCAGCCCTCGCAGCCCCAGCAGCCTCCTCAGCAGCAGCCGTTCGCTCCACCAGCAGGGCCTCCGCCTCCCCCGCTCGCTGGGCCTCCTCCTCCTCACTTCCTTCACCCTCCTCCTCCAGTGACTTCTGTTCCACCTCCCCTGCACCCTCCAGGTACGTGCTCGCTCCAGGAAAGGTGAGTTGGGGTGTCCCAGGCTTGGAGCAAATCAAAGGTTTCATGGTTCAGTGCCATGGGATGGTTGAGCACTCAGGGAACAGGTCCTTACCCCTGGCCAGGCTTTGTTTAATCTCCATCAGCCTATTTAAAATCTGCTTTGAATACTTAAAAGTAGCAGCTGGTCCTTGGAAAATAACTTCTGAGCTTTCTCTCCATGAGGGAACCTTCAGTGCTACTGATCCATTTGCTTATTGATACATGTAAAGATGCAGGTTCCTGTTTCTCTGTGGAGGAGGCTCTGGACTGTTTATTGTGGCTGAATTATGCCAGGCTGGAGTGAGGGGGTCACACTCTGGGCTTCTCCTGTTCCTGGAGCAGCAGGCAGGCTCTGGAGAAGGCACCAGGAGCGCTTCATGCAGGATCTCCTGCCTGAGGAGGGTTCACTGCAGCACTCACTGGTTCTTCTCCTGGTGACTTTTCCATGTTAGCTTTTCCTGCTGCCTTGCATTAAAATGTTTGGCAAAATCAGGATGGACACACTGGACTGGAACCTGCAGCAGGTTCTCCTCTCCAGCTCCCTCAGTTCTTCTGAAGACCAAAGCAATTGCTCATGTGTTGACACTCAGAAAAGGAATTCTCCAGTGTAAGAGAACAGCAACATTTTAAACTATAAAGGTAAAGAGATCGTCATTTGGGAAAATTACGTCATTTATTGGCTAATTCCTGCTTAGTAGCACCAATTTTTCTGCTGTTCTGTTTGCTGCAATGTGTGAGATTTATTCAAAAGTGTGCTTTGAGGTTTAGTTTGAGGCACAGAGACACCATCAGGTACAGAGAGGCCACACTTTCCCTGTTGTCCTCACTTGTTTTCCCTGCTTACTTCCACAGGCCTGCCACCTCCAGGTCCAATTCCAGGTAGGTGTTGCCTTGTTCTTAATAACAGCAGCAATTTCGACCACACAGGTTCAGAGCATTTGGACTAAGTGACATGAGATAGGATGGCACCAGTTTAGAGAACAGTTAATTTAATACTAATTAATAAACTCCAGTTGAGCATTGAACTTGAGCTGCTTATCCTATATTCTGACATAAATCTATAGGTCAGAATATCACTTGATTGTTACATTCTGATCAGAATGCAGCATTTCTGCATCCCAAGAACCACCTTTCCTCCTAACTGTAAGGGTTAATTGTTACTCCTTGATGAATCTTAAGTTCAATATTTATAAGCTAAAACAGAAGCTGGTTTTTCCTTTGTTTTCCTCCCCATACCCCTGCAGAACTAACAGAGCTTTAGGGTGTGAATTTTGGGAGGAGGTGCTACCCTGAAGGAAAATTATTCCATTTTAAAGAGGGCCTTGTGTAGAGTAAAAAGATGCTTTAATGGCTTTTAACTGTGAACAGCACTTGTGAAGCTGTGAGGTGTTGGTGCTGATTTAGCCTCCTGTGTCTAGGGTTGTTCCCACCACCTCTGGCACCACCACCAGCTCTCCTCATCCCAACCTTGGATGGGTAAGACCACACCTGGGCAAGACCATGCCATGGGTGGAGGGAGGAAGGGAGGAGAACAGGTCCAGAATCAGTGCTGGTGATGCATGGTCTGGTTTTGGGTTGGGGTGGGGGGTGAGAGCAGAGTCTGCTAGGAATCCTCTGCATCTCCCTGGATTTGTCATGTTCAAGGCACAGCAAGGAGCCAGTAAAATCCAGGCAAAGCCTAGAGTAGTTGATGGCATGATTTCTTACTGCAGGTGCTTGCTCTGAAGATGCTCCAGGTAGTTTGTGAGCAGTGGTGCTTTCCCAGGGAGCCTGCCTGGGGTGAACAGGGCAAGCAGTGGGACTGTGGCAGGTTTGGTAAAACCCCTGCACCCCTGAGCGTTTCCGGCAGTGGGTTTCCCATAAGGATGTTCCACAGGCCTCCAGGACAAACAGGGTGAAGCTGCAGCACAGGCAGAGCTGTGGGGGCCCTGATGTCAGTAACTCACCCCCTTTTCTCTCCCAAAGGCAGCCAGCCAGCTACAACAACAGGCAGCCTCCTCCCTTTGGCTACAACTCTGCAGGTGAGCACTGGGCAGGACACATCAGCTGCTGCCCTCTCTCCCCTCTGGTCCTTGGCAGCCCAGGCTTTTCTGAGGCTGACTCGGGGGTCCTGCAGTGTCCCAGCCCATCCCAGCCAGGGGCACACGCTGGGTTTGCTGCATGAGTGTTGTGCAGGTGTGCTGAGGCAGTTCTGTGCTGAGTGCTGAGGTCACTGTTGCAGTGCAACACCCAGCACAGAGAGGCTGCCCCAGTGCCCCAGCAGTGTGTTCTGTGCCTGTCTGCACACACATGTGCTCCCCCTCGCTCATTCTCTTCCCCCTTTTCCCCATCCACAAATCCTGAGCTTGGCACCTCCTCCCTGAGCTCTGCAATCCCTCCTCCCTCACCTCACCCTCTCCCTGCCTACAGGCACCATCTCCTGTGGTGCAGTAACAGAGAGGCAGTGCCAGGGTTTCAGCAGGTTCCCTTCCCTGGTGCAGCCCTGGCAGTGCCATGTTCTGTCCCAGTCCTGCAGTGACCAGCTCAGAGTGGCCCCTCGTGGCTGTGCTGAGCAGGTGGGAGCACAGGCAGCTCTGCAGGGCCTCCCTGCAGGACAGGGTCAGAGGAGTGGCAGTGCCAGCCCTTCCCAAGGAGAGGAGCCTCCAGTGCCGCCAGTGTGGCTCTGCTTTGGGATAGGACCTCGCTGGTCCAGCTGGCCACATCTGTCTGGGAAGTGCTGGTGGCTCTGGGCTCCCCAGGTGCCATCCTGCAGTAGCAGCTGGTGCCCCTGCCCAGATGCCACCCTGGACCAGAAGGAGCCTGGTGAGAGGAGGGACCTTGTACAGGTGACCAAGAGCCCGGGGCTGACAGAGGCTGTGCAGTGCTGCCTGTAAATGCCTGCTCTTGTGCCTTCCTCAGACAAAAAGTGTTCCCTGTTCTTAGCAAACTGCTGGAAGTGAAGGGCCATTGTGTCCTTGGATCCAGCTGTGCTGCCAGAGGGGGTCTTTGGAAAGGGAGGGACCGAGGGGGTGCTGGGGATGCTCCGGCTGACGGAGGGTTCTGCTCTCCGGCTGCAGATTCAGGTTTCATCAGCTACCCCCCCATCTCCACGTCCCACACGCCCTGGGTGACCACGGTGGACAAGGGCACGAGCAGCTCCAGCAGCAGCCACTGGGAGTACTCGGGCTCCCGGCGGGAGAGGGAGCGGGAGCGCGAGCGGGACCGGGACAGGGAGCGGGACCGCGACCGCGACCGCACCCCGACCACCAGTGAATACAACAAGTGAGTGAGTGCTGCCCTCCTGCTGCTCGCCCCGGGGCACCTCGGCGTGCTGGCCAAGGGCTGGGCTGTGGGTGACACCAGCTGAATTCTCTGAAAGGGCTGGGGAAGGGCTCCTTTGGATCAATAACTGCAGCACAGAGCAGGAGCCGTGTCACTGGCTGGTTTCCTGTCTCTGGCTTTGGGGGTTTTTGTTTAAATCCAGCAGAACCAGTTCCTCTTGCTCTCCCAGAGATCAGTCAATGAAATAGCCCCTCTGTGTTTACTCAGTGTTTCACAGATCAGTGTGAAGCACTGGCTGCAGGAGCTGCTGTTTCTTGTCCTCTAAATGTCACTGTCAGATCAAAGGACAAACACCCTGCTCTGCTCCGCTCTCCTGTGGGGCTGGGAGTGCCATTTCGTGGGACTGAGCCAGGAAGTGGGAGCAGAACTGGAGAGACCACCTTGGTGGGAGCTGCTGTGACCTCGGCTGGCAGCAGTGCCGGGAGCACTTGGGAAAGGAAAGGAGGCTTGGAGCCTCCCTGTGTTGGTCTGAGGTGGAGGCTGGGCTGCAGAGCCTTCCCAAACCCATCCCTGTGGTGTTCAGTCAGCAGCAGCGTCGGTGTTTTGCAGGCTCCAGGCTCAGAAGTGCCAATAATCATTCAAAACATGATCAGAATGTGCATTCCTGGCACTGGGTGCTTCCTGCCCGGGAGCTTCCCAGCCCAGGGAGGGAGCAAACAGGGCAGTGTGCTCTTAATATTTAAATTTTTTTTCCTTTACAAGTTTGTGGGCATGGTGGATGGGAGGGGGGGAAAGAGAACAGAAGACAAGCTTGCTAAAAATTGTAAGAGCTCAGACTCCCCCACTTCCTGATCCATTCTGGTGCCAAGGCCTGGGATCAGCACTCCTGAGCACTCCTGGCCTTTCTGGGTGGTGTGGAGCACCCTGGTGCAGGTCAGAGCAGGGCAAGTGGCCATGCAGTCCTTTGGAGCACTCCCAGCTGATTGATCCTGCACATTTATTTGTCCAGCTTGTTTCCAGGAGTGTCAGAACAATGTTTCTGACTTCCTTTCTCCCAAGTCTGAGTGTTGTTCCCACAGAGGGACTTGTTAACCCCTCGGATTTTGGCTTTCAGAAGTTGAACAGGGAGGTGTAGAGGGGGGCGTGGGATGTGTCTCAGTCTGGGGCACACAACGCCCACTCCTGGGGATTGAATGAGATGCTTTGAGCAGGCAGAGGGGTGCAGACAGAGCTGCGCTCACAGTTTGAGGTTTAGAGCTTGTGGGGAAGAAAACAGCCCCTCACACAGGAGGAGGAGAGGTTTTCTGGGGTGTGTGTGCTGAGGGAGGCGCAGCAGCGGGCGGGGAGGGCGATGAGGGGAGCGTGTGAGTGCCGTGCTGCCGTGGGTGTTCGAGGAGCACCGCGGTCAGTGAGAGGCGCCGGCTGTGGGTGAGAGGGGCTCCAGCCCTGCCTGAGGGCCCTGTCCCCGTGTCCCTGTGTCCCCTGTCCCACGTGTCCGTGTCCCCGCAGCGACGACGAGCGGTACCGCTACTACAGCCGCGAGCGCAGCTACGACTTCGAGCGCGACTACCGGCGCAGCCGCGACCGCAGCCGCGAGCGCGAGGAGCGGCACCGCGAGCGCCGCCACCGCGACAAGGACGACGGCAGCAAACACAAATCCTCCCGCCGGTGAGCCGGGGCTGGGGAGGGACCCCGCCTGCTCGGGGCCACGGTCAGCCTGGCTCAGCCCCGCTCCCTCTGCCCGGGCAAGGGAGAGCCCGTGGGACAGGGAGGGAGATCTCGGGGTTGTGAGCGCCCAGCTGGCAGCACGGATGGGGTGTGTTGGTTGTGCCTTGTTCTTGCCTTAAGATATTTCTGCCACAATTCTTGTTCTCAATCATGAGCCCCTCAGGTGATTTTTGTGAGTTATTTTAGACCACGACACGGGGGAAGGAGGGGTTGACCTGGGCTCAGCCTCCCACCAGAGCTCCTGTCTGAACAAAAGCACGCTCAAAGGGAGGTGCAAGGCTATGGCAGGCATCAGCTTTTGGTCCTGCTGCTCGTGTGCACCAGGGCAGAGCTCACACCATCAGTGAGGTTGGAAAAGACCTGTAAGGTCATCGAGTCCGACCTGTGACCCAACACCACCTTGTCACCCAGACCATGGCACAGGTCACCAACCTGTGACCCAACACCACCTTGTCACCCAGACCACAGCACTGAGTGCCACATCCAGCCTTGCCTTAAACATCTCCAGGGGCAGTGACTCCATCACCGCCCTGCACAGCCCCTTCCAATGCCCAGTCTCCCTTTCTGTGAAGAACTTCCTTCTGCCTGCACTCAGAAATTGCCTCTTGAGCAGGAGGAGCAGAGCTCTTGCCCAGAGCCTGACAGTAAGGGGAGTATTCAGGGGCAGAGCAGCACGTGCTGAAACCACAGCTTTTCTGCAGAAAATGGGTTTGCCACAGATGATCTTCCTGGGAGAGCATTCTCCCAGCAAAGCAGCAGCTCTGCTGTCTGTGCTGAGGCAGGTTCTGTGCTCAGGTCCTGTGTCACTTCACATCCCATTAATGACTTGAGCAGAACTGCTCTTGCTCTTTTTTCTTGGTGCTTCACCTTCCTTCTTTTAGGTGAAATTCCTGTCAGCTCTGTAGGTAATTACCCTTATTTTGAAACTGGTATCATAAAAACTCCTACATAGTGACTGGAGGAAAAGGGCTGTTTTTATCCTGAAGGAGATGAGTAAGTTTTCAAGGAAGGACTGATTGCTGAAGGGTTGGAAGCAGAATGATAGGAAGAAAGGCCAAGACTATAATAAAAGTAAAATACAAAACAACTGGAAATTGAGCTGGTACCAAGTCATTGGCTTTAGGGTTATTTCTCAGCTTCCTCTACTCAGAATTGAAACCTTGGAGTAGATAATTCACTGTAGGAATCCCTGCCCATGGTGCCCTCCAACCCCAGCCGTTCTGGGATTCCCTGAGGTTTGAGCCTGTTTGAGGCACCTGCAGATGAAAGGGTTTCACTCCCAGCTTCCTGCAAGCTGAGCAGTCTGAAGGAAATCACTGACGCTGGTTTCAGTATTAAAGGACAGTCACATTGTCCCAGCATAAACCAGTGACACACTGGCCACGAGGTGGCTGAAGGTGTTTCGTGGACAGGCAGCAGCCTTTTATTTTTCCCTATTTTTTTTTTTGCCTTTAATGACTGTGAAACCATTTATTACACCAGTCAGAAAATTACTTGAAGCCAGGAGCTTTTCAGCCAGGTCCAGCCAGTTCTCTGCTGCTGAACTGGAATTCCAGCTGTGCTAAGGATTTGTGTGTGCACCTGATGCTGTCCCTGCTCATGGAGCTGTTGCTGCACAGTCACAGTTTACCCTGGGATAAATTTATCTGCTGGTTCCTGTGCTCTGGGCTGTGCTCTAACTCTGCCACCTTCACACCACAGTCAGCTCCTGAGAGCTCACTTGGCGTGAACCTGTGGGAGGAGCAGCAGAAAATCTCCTCCCAGGAGGAGCCAGAGCAGAGCTCCCCCCTTTTCCTGGTGGGAGGCAGAGCTGCTGCTGGGGCTGTGATGGACACAGGGCACAGGCCCAGGGCATGCACAGCCTGCTCAGGCCTCCTCCTGGCTGGGATTGCTCCCACAGCAATCCTGTGTGAGCATTCCCAGTTATCCACCCACATCTGGAGAACCAGGTGAGGAGATAAAGGAGTTCTAAAGCACGAAGCCAGTGAAGGGCCAGGTCAGGTGTGAGTCAGCAGCAGCAGAAACAGGATCTGCCTCCCATGGGGAACCCACGTTTCCCTCACTTCACTGATCCCTTGGCTGCCTCCAGTCCAGGGATTTCCCCAACATGATCAGAGCAGGGAAAGTTTCAAACATCTCTCAGGTTTAGGACTCCTCCTCCTCCCCTCAGCCTTGGTGCTGTGTCAGAATTGTTGGAGCTCCCTCTGGAGTGGAAGGACACTGAGGTGTTGCCTGTGGACACTGCCAGGAGTGGCTGTGGCAGAGTGTGACAATGTGTGCCTGTGGCTGTATGACAGTGGCAGTGTGACAGTGGCAGTGGCTGCACCGATGCAGCGGGTGCTGTTTGCACAGCCCTTCCCAGAACAGCCACAAGCAGGATCAGATCATCCCAAAAAACCCCACCGTGCCCTTGGTGCTGCTGAGGTGGCTCCTGGTCCAAGCCCTGGGCCCAGGCCTGGGTCCTTCTGTGGCAGGGCAGTGTCTGATGTCACTGTGTCCCCTCTGTGGCAGGGCCATGTCTGATGTCACTGGGTCCTTCTGTGGCAGGGCAGTGTCTGATGTCACTGTGTCCCACCTGTGGCAGGGCCATGTCTGATGTCACTGTGTCCCCTCAGTGGCAGGGCCGTGTCTGATGTCACTGTGTCCCCTCTGTGGCAGGGCAGTGTCTGATGTCACTGTGTCCCACCTGTGGCAGGGCCATGTCTGATGTCACTTTGTCCCCTCAGTGGCAGGGCCGTGTCTGATGTCACTGTGTCCCTCTGTGGCAGGGCAGTGTCTGATATCACTGTGTCCCCTCTGTGGCAGGGCAGTGTCTGATGTCCCTGTGTCCCTCTGTCCCCTCAGGAAGCAGCACGAGAGCGAGGAGGGCGAGAGCCACCGGCGCCACAAGCACAAAAAGAACAAGCGCAGCAAGGAGGAGAAGGAGGCCAGCGAGGACGGCGCCCAGGAGGGCGAGGAGCAGGACACCAAGGAGTGAGCCAGGCCCACCCTCAGCCCTCGGCAGGGCCTCTCTCCTCTGGAACCAGCATGGCATTGGTGATGTTTCGGTTGGGAGGGGTGATTTTTTTTTATTATTATTATTTTTTACTTTTTCCAAGGGAAGAGGCTGCCTGGCCGAGCTGTGGTACATCCAGCAGCGCTTCGGGAGCTGAGGCTGCACGTGCCCTTAAACTTCCTTTTTTTGTTTGTTTTTGATACAAGACAATGCAGCAGTACTAGTTACAAAGCACTGAGCTACTCTACTCATCCACGTCCCTAGGGAGAACTTTGGTGTATCAGATCCTATGGTTTCTGATGGAAGATGGCTTCAGCTGAAACTAACGCAATTAGGTCGTAGTTCTTGGTTCTTTTTGTCATCATCATTCCTTTTTGAGAACTAGGACAGTAAGTGCAACTTGAAATTTATTGTCCAAAGAACGGCGTGACTTAGATCCCGGGGGCCAGCTTAGAGTCTGGTGTCCAGTAGTGAAAAGTCTCATCCCCGAATAAATTTCTTTATAGCTACGAAAACAGCTTCTGGTTTCTCCGTGGCCAGCTGGGCGTGTCAGGAGGAGCTGCAGGATCTGCTCCAGGTGGGCACAGGGGCTGCCTGGACGTCACAGCTTCCAGAAGCTGCTGAGGGCATTCACACAGCGTGTGCAGAGACTCCAAACTGGCTTTTTTTATCCATTGCGAAGGCAGTTCTGTCATGTTACACCTCTACGTGGGGAATCAATGAAGATCCATAGTAAGAGCATGAATTTCTCTTTAATTCCTTTCGACTTAACTATTTTATTTCCTTTTTTTACTAAGAGTTGACTGAATAACCTAGAGTGCAGTAGAGAACACCAAGTCCCAGTTAGCAGTTTGCCCTCGTGGGGTTGGCGTTTCTATTTGGGTATCACCAACACTCCTGTCCAATGCATTCCTTTCCCTTAGATCCCAAAATAAATTTAGTCGAATTCCAAAGTTTCTTTAGACTTAGTATTGGTTGGGGAAGGGGCAACAGAGATGTTTTTGGGGTGGGAGGAACAGGGGAAATAATTTTGAGGGGGTTTGGCCTGTCTGATCCTTAGGATCCTGCCCTTCTGTTTGTGCCAGTCCACAAATGTCTCCTTTTCCTTTGACTTGTTATTTAAAACTGTCTGAAATATTTGTCCTAAAATAATACGGTTCTGAAATGTTCTGTATTTTTTGGTATTGTAATCTTGGAAATCTTGAGTGTGCTGGGAAGTGTCCAGGCTGTGCCAGGAGAGCCCTTTGGTGATGGGTTAAACGTTGTGACAGTGCAGGGATGGGTTTGTAACTGCAGAGCCCGGGGAGGAGGAAGAGAGCTGGGGCTGCTTTAATGTGCTTTGAGCTGCTGGAGATGTGTGTGCCCTGAGCCAGGGTTAGCTGGGATCAGGCTGCAGGGGGTTCCTCCCTCTGCTCCACGGAGGAGCCCACATTTGGGGGTGTTGCTCACTGCCCCCTGGGCAGCTCTGCAGCTGCAGCAATCCCAGCTCCTGGCACTGGGGTGGAGCAGGGGAATCCTGGCAGCTTCTGCTCAGGGCAGAGCTTCAGCTGGGAGTGCCCAGAAGCTTTCAGGAGCTTGGGATGAACTTGCTCTTATCCAGAATTCCAAATCAGACTGGTGAGGAGGGTTCAGGAGTGCTTGGTCTGTGCTCCACACACGACAGAGGTGCCACCCTCCCTCCCAGAGCCCAGGCTGGGCCAGGGCAGTGCCAGGGGAGAGGGCCCAGCACCCCTGCCCCGCTGCCCTGAGGAGCCTGCACGTGGTGATGGTGAGATGTGGGGGCTTTGTCCAGCACAGCAACTCTGACCCTGCTGGGGCAGCCAGAAAGGGGCCCAGGCAGTGCCCCCAGCCCACTCTGAGCTGGCTTTTCCCACCCTGCATCACCTGGAGGGCTGCACCCAGGTGAGTGGGGCTGGCCCCAGCCAAGGACGTTTCTGCCACCTTTGCTTGCTCAGGTGTCGCTGGTGCCTCTCTGGGGTGGCCAGAGCTGTTCCACACCCACTCCCCTGATCCCCTGCACTGTGGGAGTGACACAGTTCATGGTGATCCCATCCAGGCTGCCTCCCTCCACCCCTGATGGTGCTGAGGGAGTGGGAGCAGGGAATCCAGCACGGATTCAGTCAGGGCTGCACTTCTCCTGTGTTGTTTGAATGAGCTGGATCCAAGTCACAGAATATGCTGAGGTGGAAGGGACCTTCACTAATGGGGGCAGGCTTTTGGGGCCAGCAGCAGCTGTGAATTTAAGGTAAAGAGTTTTAAATTGGTTTATTTTCATTAAATAGAGGTACTTTGTTTGCCTTTGCTCTCGGGGAAGTGTAAAGGTGGAGTGTTGGAAACAATCTGTGCTTGCATCAGGAAGCTGCTGCAGGTTTACTGGTGTTGGGATGTGGGGTTCACTGGTGTTGAGGGATTTTTCCCAGCCACGGTGTATTTCAGGATAGTCCAGCTCCTCTCCTGGGAGAACCAAGGACAATGATACCATTTCTTGCCTGCCAGGGTCAGCTTTTTGGAGCAGTCTTGCTGAGGGGTAAAGACCACACCTCTCATCCATATTTTTTCAGCAATATTACAATAATTTATAAAGGCATCAAAACAAATTCAACATCTATTAACAAGCTGATTTTGGAAACAAAATTTAAATTACGAGGACGTTTTGGTGAAGTTGAAGGCACCTTGAAAGGAGATGGAGTAAGAGTGAAAATGGTTCTGCAGCCTCCTCCTCCTCCCTCCCACTGCAGCTCACAGCTCTTTCCTCCTGCCCTTTCCCCACAGTTGGGGCAGGCACTGGGAATCTCCCTCTCTCTGTCCACATCAATATTTACTGTTCCAGGCACAGATTCTGCACATTGATTGGAAAGAGATAAAAAATTGCTTCATGTTTTTGTGTCCCGGCGAGGTCAGTGACGAGTTTTCCTTTGTGGATTATTTTCTCTCAGCATTCAGGAAAACAGCCCTGGAGCCCAGGTAGCCCCAGCTGTGCTGTCAGAGTCACCAGGGGTGTTCATCAGCCTTGTGAGGGTGGATCTGGTGCTCCTGCTGTGTCCTGGGCTCTGGGACAGGCCCTGCCCACAGCTCCCAGCACAGGAGGTGAAGTCACTGTGTGTGAACAAGGCCCAGGGACAGCAAAAGACAAATTGGCAGCCCAGGAGAAGCTTCAGCCAGGGCTGGGCTCTCCTGCAGGGCTGCTACAAGGAATTAGACATTCATTCAAGGCAGCATTTGGACAGGGGACAGACTCCTTGGAGGCAGCACAGGAGGAAAGATCTCTCAGTGCAACCTGGTTTGAGAAAAACCCATCATTTCTACTGCTCATTAACCTGCTAAAAAAGGGAATTGCTTCAGGTGGAGTTTACAAGTAGGAACTTCCACAGTGTCAGAGGTCAAACCAGCCTGCCCGGGCTTCAGTTCTTTAATTCTAAATGTGAACTGCACAGTGGGTTTGAACTGAGGCCAGGCTGGGCACAGGCTCCTGGAGGTGACATTTCCTGCAGCCAGGGACCCTTGGAGCTTCCCCTGATCCCCTGAGCTGATGTTCTGCTCCAGCTGCAGGAGGGACATGAACAGAACTGCAGATCTCACCTGGCAGTCCAGGTGCTGCTGCCCCTGCCTTAACTCTGCTCCCAGCACTGGAAACAGATAAAAATGAGACAAGCAGCAGGGCCAGGGATGTCTGTGACCAGCCTGGTCACTTCCTCACCTGCCTCCTGGGGGAAAAGCTGCTTCCATCAAGCCTAAAACCAGGGAAACTTGTATGCAGTAAGAGTGAGCCTTGCCCTTGACCTTTGGTAAAGTCAGACTTTGCATCATCATTTCACTGGAACCAGTGTGGCTGATAGCTCTGAGAGCGGCTCTTTCAGCTGCTGAAATTGTCATCCCTTGGCAATAAATCAGTGGAGTTGGCAGGACCCTCACACAGGTAACAACTCCACCAGGCTGACCCAGCAGCTCTGAGGGTTTTAATGCATTAACACATTCCTTGGGTCTCTGAAACCTAAAAATAAGAGGACTGGGAAATCTTGATAGGTAGGAAGTGCCTGATTGGGTCCCCATCCTTACAGATTTATGAGCTGCTTCTGGTTTAACCCATTCAAATACTCAGTGGAAAGCAGAGCCCTAAAATCAAGGAAAGCCTCAGCAGCCTCCAGAGCAGGTTGTGGAGAAACACTGGGAAGAGCTTTCTCTGCATCACCAATCCTAAGGAGCTTTAATGAGCCTGGGAAGCTCCAACAACTGTTGGGTTAACCCTTACTTGGAATTCAACATCCAGATTTGTTGTAAAATGTTTTCCACAGACAGGAAGCAGGGAGGAGGCTCCCATGGCACTGCACCAGGAGCAGGAGTGGAGCAGGAGTGGAGCAGTCCCTGTTCCCCTGGCAGTGCAGCTCTGGGTGCTCCCAGCTGCTGTTGGATCCCTGGAAGAGGTGGGGGTTGTTTGGGCGTTCACACGAGGCTGCCTGGCCAGGACACCACGGTCAGGGTGACTCTGTTCCTCTGCTCCTTCAGCATCGGGATCAGTTCCGCGTTGCTCATTCCTATCGCTGGCACTCCGTTCACTGCCACGATTTCATCTCCACACCTGCCCAGAGACAGCAGCTTGTCAGGACTGGGATAATCACTGACTGCACCCACCCCGAGCCCAGGCATCAACTCCTCCTTGAAAGAACTTTTTCGCTGGAGTCGGAGGGGAAGGGAGAAGGAGGAACTGCCGGTGCTGGGCTGACAGCAGAGGGAGTTGTGCTGGTCAAACACTGATGCTCCAGGTCCCTCCTGTGGCTCCAGCGGCCCCACTGCCACCACCAGGGGTGTGAGAGGGACCTGCCCCCTCTGGCACACCCAGCACCCTCTGAGGGGTGGGAGGTGCTGAGCCCCTGCCCTGTGCTGATGGGGCCAGCACAGCCCTGTCCCGGCACTCACACCCGAGCCCAGCTCAGCCCAGTGCTCCCAGCTCGGCTCCGGGAGAAAATCCCGGCTCCCTGCACCGAGCGGAGTCCCCTCCCCTCTGTCAGTGCCAGCCCTGCCCAGCTCGTGGTTCCTGGAGATTCCTTTGGGCTCCTCCAGCCCCACCCCTGCTCCCCTCACTGGGATTTCTCACGAACAACCACCCAGCAAAGCTCCAGTTCAGTTTCCTGAGCAGGAGGGCTTTTGTTGCTTGCACTGAGATACTTTTCCTAATCCAAGAGGTTTTATACTCTGGAACCTCCAGGATTCATCTCAGACATCCCGTTTTACCTAATAACTCAACTAAACCCTTCACAGTTTCTCTTCAAAGGCCTGTAAATTACTTTTCGTTGCACCTTTATGGAGAAAACTCAATCGCTGCTGAATGCAGGGCTTAGTTCGTTACAAGTCTGGCAACAGTATTAACTCTTAACTCTCAAATGAGTGTAAGAACGAGTCATTAACGAGTCATTAACGGGGAGCTGAGCTCCTTACAATGGTCGCAGAGTCTGGGGAAACCCCCCAGCCCCGGTGGTGATTCCCTGGGTACCTCACACCTACTTGAGTTTCCTGTCCCGGAACGCGGGAGTCCCGGGCACGATGGTTTTGATGAAGAAGGGTTGGTTTCCTTTGCTTTCCTCAAAGCCTCCCACGATGCTGAAGCCCCAACTTTCCAGGTTTCCTTTACTGAGGACAATATCTTGACAGAAGTGAAGGTAGCTGTGTCAAAACCAGAAAGTTTATGAGGAAGATTGCCTGAGCAGGAATTAATGTTTTCCCTCATGGAACAGCCTCATTTTCCTGGTTTTTTAGGATTTGAGATACCCCTTTGCAAGGCATGTCAGAGGGTTAGTTCTCAAATGTGATGATGCCAGTCCTTTAGAAACCTTTTCTCAGTGTTGTCAGCACTGGTTTTGGAGCTAACAGAAAATCACCCAGCTCCAGAGGGGTTTGGGACCTGCAAGACTCCTGAATAATTCCATGAATTCTGCTGAAGGACACCCAGAGCACCAGTGACAAACCCCAACGAACAGTGAGCAGCAGCTGCACCCATGCAATTATTGATGAGGGTGGAGAGGTTTTATTCCCTCTGTGCACTGCGTTGGTGCAGGGAAGGCTTTCAGCAGCCAATGAGAGTGGCAGCAGCCTCCCTTCAGCTGCCAGATCTCAGCACGGGAAGGTTTTCCTGCAGGATCCGGGATGTGCAGTTCAGATTTTGGGCTCCCCGGTGAGAGCTCCCCGGTTTTGGGTGCCGGCCAGCGAGGTTTGTCTCTCCGGGGAGGTGGGGACCGTGAGCTGGAAGTGCCAGCAGCAGAGCCCCGCACAGCCCTGGCGAGGCGACACACGAGGTGTGGCAGGAGTCTCGTGTGCCCCGGCTCCATCCCGGCTCCAGCTCAGGTTACATCCTGGCACCGAGGAGCTGTGAAACTGCTGCTCCTCATCGCCTGCTGAGCTATTCCAGCAGCTAAACTTTTCCTAATAAACGTTTTTGCCTCAAGGGCTTTGCTTGAGCAGTTTGCAGAGGAGTTTCAGATTTCAAAAGCCTTCTCGGTTAACTTCTCACCAGGAGAAAGATCCAATTATCTACTTTCAAACTGTAATTTACTTTTGTAGGAGTTTTTCACACATAAACACCAGGAGACCCGGCTGGAGCTGATTCCTCCACGGTTTCCTTCCACAGGTACCACACAAGTGCAAAAACACAGCTCTGAGCCATGGCTGTGGCAGCTTCTGCAAATAAACAGCCCCAAGAGCAACAGTGGCAAGTGCTGCGTCAGCACAGAACATAAATAAAAACATCAGGCACATTCTCCAGGAGCTGGGAAGGGCTGTTTGTAGGAATCAGTTTCCATATTAAAAAGGGATTCTAGGAGGAAAACATTAATTTACTGTGATCAAGAATGAGTGTGGGAAAAGAACTGCAGAGTTTAGGGAAGGTCGGGGTGCAGGTTTTATGGTGCCAAGCACGCTGCTGAGTTGGCAGTTCCTGGGCCCTGCTGGAGTTTGGAGCTGCAGTGGGGCCGGGACTGGGAGCTCCACATGGATTTTGTGGGAAGAGTCAGACTCCTGGGAGAGGAGACTGGAGTCAGATAAACCCCAGGGAAGGGGGCAGCAGGAAAACTGCTTTTCCACCTGAGACTTCTCCACAAGGCACACAGTGCACTGCGTTTTCAAGAGGCAAAGGTTTTAGGGAGAAAAGATAAATCCATCTGTAAACTTTTGTTTCTGGTGCCTTTGGGATCCAGGATGTGTTGGATTAGGACATGGACCCAGTCCAAGCCAGCTTTTGAGGTGGTATTTTATACTATCAGAGGCTGCTATGGATTTAACCTAATGCTGTGGAGAAATCAAAGTTTCTGTCTGACAGAAACAGAAACCACAGACTCAAGAATCGAGGTCTGAATGAAGCACTGTGGGCTCAAGTGTTGCAAGGATCAAATACACTTCCCTAGCACTGAGCACTAAGTCCAGCTCACACCTTTGAGCACCAAGTCTGGCTTCAAACCAGAAAGAAATACATTCCTCTGAAAAGAAAGATATATTTCTGCTGGAGCAGAGGAATAACTGAGGGAAAAAAAGCTGAAAAAACCCAAAACTGCACATGCAATAAGATTTGAGCTTTGACCCTTCAGAATGTTCCAGCACACTGAGGCCAGGGCAGCCAGAAGGAAGAGATCCCAGTGAAACAGCTGCTGCAGAGGGCACAGGCTCCAGTGTGGGCACACCTCAGGGATGTTCTGTGATGCAGTGTCAGGGTGGTGCACACACACAGGGCCTGTGCCCTGGACATTGCTCTGCAGCACTGGGGGTTTGCTCCTGTCCGGAGGAATCCCAGTTTGGGTGGGTCAGGAGCTCTCTGCAATGGGAACCAAACCTCAGCACGTGAGGGCTCTGGGGTCTCACTGCAGCTGCACATCCCTGGGCCAGCCTGGAATGCCAGAGGCACCCTGAACACTCCCAGGGCACACACACGGGTTCTGTGGGTGACCAGCCACTTGCTACCAGGTCTCACTGGGAGCAGGTGGGAAAAGGAGTGAGGAAGCACAGGAATTACAGCCCCTTTTAATGCTGGAAACAGGAGGAAGATTCTGTCAGATCCTGAAGTGGAATAACCTTGCTGTGTGCCTCCTACCAACCCTCCCACCCAGGGCTGCAGACAAATTCCGAGGCCAGAATTCATGCTGGAGTGAAAGGGAGTGAAGAGCAGAAAGGACTCCTAGGATCACTTCTTGCTTCAGGAGTTACAGTCAGATGGAGGGGGAACATCAACACCAGCAGCAAAGGAACTTCCAGCCATGCATTAAATGGAGGCAATGTCAGCACACTCCTGAAATGAAGGCCGGGGATCGAGGAGCAGAGAGGGCTCCAGCCCCTGCAGCACAGTGTGGGGAAGCTGCAAGTCACCTGACAGCCAGAAACACTGGGAGAGGAAGGAAAGAAATCCAGCCAGGTTCTGCCTTGCTGTAATTCACTGCAGCAGCAGCACCACCAGAGGGTCTGTGCCCAGGTCTGGGCTCTGCAGCTGTAGCTCAGGGCCAGCTCACACCTGGAGCCGCCAGGCCAAGCCCCTGGAGAGCAGAGGGAGCTGGGAGGAGGTGCTGAGCACAGGCCAAGCACAGGAGACACAACCTGCCTCTCCTTGGGCTGGTCTGTTGAGCATTTACAGGCTGCTCAGTAACACGACAGAGGCTTTCTTAGTGGCTCTTCTCCAGGTGCCTCAAGAAACAAGGCTGGAAATAATCCCACAAGGTCTGGCTTCGTGTTCCACCTGCAGATGCTCCTGCAGTCAGCTGGGATGACAACAGACCCTGCCTCAAGTGTTCTGGTGTCACTGCAAAAGGGAGGGAGCCAGAGGTTCACCTCTCCAGGAAGGAGAGGGAAATTCAAGCTGCACTTGGAATTTACCAGGTTCAAACCTGTGCAGCATAACTCAGCTGTGCAGGATCATTTCTGCTTCCTGCTGAAGATGACACAGTTACAACAGCCAAGAAGAATTCGACTGAAGGAATGTCTGCCCCTAAGTGAGATGATCAGATCAGAAACTCCCCAACAGCCCAGGTGTCTGCTGGCTTGTGTTAGGGGATGCAGAAAGAGCCACAGAGATTTCAGTCAGTGCTTTAGCAGGAATTGTCTCTAACCTTGACTATTTCTCATTAAAAAAGGGGGGTTTCAGGGCTTCTAAACCATGGTTACATTCCAACAGGAGTGTGGGAATGATGGGTCACTCCATAAAAAGCAGTGGAAGTTCCCTATGCACTCATTATTCCATGATCTCATTGGTAAATCAGGCTTTCCACTGCCTTACAGCTAAACGGGAATACCAGGAATGCTTCCAAGTTCATCAACAAAGTAATTAATTTCTAGTGTTTGAGTGAAAGTCAGCCCTGTAATTAACAGCTCTCTGCACAGTCCCTGACAAACATACCTGGGCAACCCAAGCCACGTGATCCAGAGGGGAGACCAGCTGAATCCCTGCTCCCTGATGTCCAGGGAAGGCTCTGGGGAGTTCAGGGAGACGATTTCCAAAGCTTTCAGTGTGACTGAGTGGGAAGCTGCATTGGACTTCAGTGCTGAGACAGCTTCATAGTAGTTCAGGTGAGTCAAATCAATGCCATTTATGCTCAGAAGTACATCCCCTGTTGATGAAAAATGGGATTGTTACAGACCTCTGGCTACGGAGCCCATTTCAGCCTCAAGGGGTCATGTGAGCCCTGTTTCCATTCTCACTTTAGTGTCCAAGTCCAGCTTGCACTGAAAAAACCCCAGAGTTCTAAAGGATAAAGGCTCTGAGAGCCCCCCTTACCTCTCTTGATTCTGCCATCCCTGAAGAGGCACCCAATGGGCTGCACACTTGTCACATAGATGGGGAGCCTGTTTTTGTTATCCCTTCCACCTCCAATTGTGATTCCTAAAGATTCCTTTGGCTCCTTTTTTATTGCAACTGTCTTCTCATGACTTACGTATCCCTGAGGCAAATCCTACAAAGGAATGAGAGTACAAAATGCAGCTTCATTAACGCAATTAACAGGAGCAGCCCAGCTCTGGAAGACAACAACATTTGTCTCCTTAACCCAGAGCATTCCAGCAATGTTGCTGCATGGCAGAGTCAGCTCCCCATGTCCTTGCTGTGGGTGGGAAGACAGAGCAGCATTTTTAAGGTGAGCCAGCAGAGCTGGGGCAGTGCTGTCCTAACGATCCCAAATCCATCTGCTGGAGGGAGATGCTCCCTCTGAGGAGGTAATTCTGCACTGAGGAACAAGCTATGAGCTCATCTCAAGGCTGCTCATGCCAAGCAGTGAGGCTCTCCCTGACTAAATGTTCAGGTTGCAGTGCAGGCACCCGTTAGGGCACAGGCTGTACAAACAGGGTGTGAGTGCTGCTCAGGGATTCAAATCCAGGAGCCCCACTCCAGCCACGCGGGACAGCTGCTCCCTGAGCTCCAGGGACACTGGAACACACCAGTCTGAGCAGCTGCACCAGGTTTGGCCACTCTCTGGAAGTTCTGAACACTCTCTTCGTTCACCAAGAGGGGACTGTCTCCATGGTACTCACACTGGGGATTGTCCTGCTCCTGCTGTTTGCTGTGCCACACAGAGGGGTGCCAGACACAGCCTGCAGTCACAGCAGCACCACGGGGTCACCTGGGGTTCTTCTCCTGGACCTTAAAGGGCTCTGGCTCCACACCAGCTCAGCTGGGTGTCACTGCAGCACCCTCAGCCTGTGGGGCTTCATGGATGTCAAGAAGCAAATCCCAAGTATCTCATGGCTGGCAAATTTCTCATCACCCTTTACAGACTAGAAAGGATTAAACACCAGCTCTGCATCAACACTGAAGAAATTTTGACACCTTTTCCCCTTAAAATGACATTTCCCTGTAGATGCCAAACTGGTCCTCCAGCATCAAAAGCCCCAAACCTGCCCAAGCAGAAATGGAGCTGCTGCTCATCAGCCTTCTGTGGCAAAACAGCGTCACAGAACAGCACAATGCATCTGCTAAACCCAGAACAAGCAGCACCTTCACCTCATTCCCCAGCCCCACCTTCTGGAAGTTGGATTTTCGTCTGTAGTGGTTCTGCGCCGGCCGCCTCCGGTGGTGCACTGGGCTCCCCCCATTGCTGCTGCTGCTGCTGCTGCTGCTGTTGGAGGTGCTGCCATCCTCCACTGGCTCCCCCAGCTGCACCCCAGGCTGCCTCAGGATCACAAAGTTCACTCTGGATTCCGTGGTCTGCCCAGAGGAACAAAGAGTGGAAGTAAAAACGATGGAAAAATGGGTTAGAAATGAAGGACAGCCCTCATTGCCTGGGGGAGAGAGAAGGGTTGGCATCAGTTACTAGAGAGGTTCTCCAACAGCTCCTCAACGTGATGCAAAGTCTTTTGTGAAGAGCCAGGGAATGTGATTGGAAAAAGAAAAAGGGAATTAGCAAACATGAGTCAGAAGGAACAGGAGTAGTGGCAGGCTTCACTCGTGCCTCCCTCCCCTACAAATGCCAAACAAGAGAAGGTGGAAAGGGATGATTAATTCCTGAAACAACCAAAACAGCACCTTGTGTTGTGCTCCACCATGAACAGAGCTGGAACACTGACTGTCCACACACAGTGACCATGACAAGCACTGGATGCTTTTATTGCACAGAAAGTTGTTAAAGCTCTGTCCCTCCCAGCTTTGTTCATCTATTTTTCACCATCTCCCAGCCATTTTTACCCCAGAGTCCCTCTGGTCTGAGGCTGCTGCCAGTTAAACACTTCACCAGCTGCAGGTCTGGCCTTGGCAGGGCTGCAGGGGAAGTGCTCACTATTGTTCCTGCTCCTCTCCCTGGGTTTGTTCCTTCAGATCACCTGACAGACCTCATTGCGCAGGACTCACTGGGGAGGGCCCAGTGCTCACCAGGGCGTTCCCTGCCCTGCATGGCAGAAATGCAGTTGCTGCTCTCACTCCTTGCCACAGGACCCTGTTTCCCTGGTGCCACAGTGAATCCCTGGCCTTGGAAGAAGGACTCTTTAAGTTACATTTAAGCAGGAATTTCAATTTGCCCTCAGAGGAACAGATCGTGTTTGGAAAACGGTCTCAGTTTTACACAAAAGTCACTTCCAAAGAGATTCAACTCCCAAACCTCATGAAGCCAGTTCTGACACTGGTTGCTGGTTCCAGAGGGATCAAAAGGGTTCCTCACATGGGAGCTGTGTGTGCACATTGCAACAGGAATGCAGAAGCACTTGGGGGATGCAAACAAATTCTAAGAGGCCACAGAAAGGAAGCACAGATACAACATAAAAAGGGATCTCAGTGCTGATCTCTGCTCTTTCTCCCATGGCACTGCACTCCTCTGATAACCATGAAGAGAACTGGCTCTCCCTCCTGCTGACCTCACATCCTTTCTGGGATATAAACAGAATGGGATGAGGTGCATTGTGTCAGGATCTGGAGATAAAAACAAACTGGAGGCACTCGCCTGGGGAGATAAAGAATTTAAACTGATCCATGTGATATCTGCTGCACACGCAGCAATCCTTCATCCTTTAACCAAAATTCCTTGCCCACCCCTTCCACCAAAACGTTTGGCATGCTGCAACAGGAGCACATTCCACAGGGAAAGACCACCCCTCTTCTCCCCATTTAGTACCTCGGAATGTTTCTAGCCTGAGGTGCCCCATGTTGTTTTCCAGCCTCCCTTCCCAAATACAGGTAAAATGGGGAGAAAGGGCTTCAAATCCAACCAAAGGGATCCGTTCCATGCTGCCAGCCCGTCCCATCTCCCAGCCAGCACCCTCAGTGTGACTGCTGGAAGCACGAGAGGCTGCCCTGATCCCTCCCTGTCACAGTGAATCCCAGCATTCCCTCTGCAAGAGAACACCAGGCAGGAGACCCAATCTCCTCAGATGAACCCCTGTGCCATGAGCCACTGCTTCCCTTCAGCCCTGTCAGGGCTGACTCACCGTGGATTCCCGCTCTCCGTGTTTATCTTCATTTGGAAGCTGTGCTTCCCACACATCCGCAGGGGAGTCGCATTCCCAGAGCGAGATTTGGGGGAGTGAAGCTGCCCTGGTGTGTTCTGCTGGCCCTGGCTCAGAGCAGGAGCCACACAGAGCCTCTCCACGTCTGAACTCACCTGGATTATCTGGGCTGCAGCCTCAGGAGTTCCTTGCCTCAAATCCTGGCCATTTATTGAGAGGACTCTGTCGTTCCGACTTAGCTTCCCATTCTTGGCTGCCAAGCCTCCCTCTAAGAGATCCAGAATGAAAATCCCAGCCTCGTCAGTCTTCCTGATCAGTTTGATGCCCAAGGGCTCGGAGCGGTCTCTCTTCACCAGGGTGACGTGGATCACTTCCCTGTTTGTGGCAGCGCAATCCTGCTGCGCAGTCCTGTTGGAAAAGCCCTTCTCCTGCAGGACCATGAGGTGCAGGACAGGGCCCGGGTGGCGCAGGAAGGAGACGGCCTGGCAGTGAGTCACGCTGCTGATGTTGACGCCGTTCACCTGCAGAGACAAACAAAGCACTCGCTAATCAGAGCCCACGTTA
The DNA here is from genome assembly GCA_013397795.1 of Orthonyx spaldingii. NCBI lineage: Eukaryota > Metazoa > Chordata > Aves > Passeriformes > Orthonychidae > Orthonyx > Orthonyx spaldingii. Next base: position 671,298 of record VZTJ01000389.1, read on the forward strand.
ATTAGGCACTGGCCAAAGTGTGGGGCATGGCCAGGCTGGAGCAGGATGGAAAACTCCCTGTGCAATCTCTGACTCTGATGCACATCAGGGAGCAAAGTTCTCTAAAGAAGAGTGAAGTAAGCTGATGGAATTAGACTGTAACTGGTGAATAATTGAGGACTGGGACAAGACAGGATGACCCACACAACCAACAAATCTGAAAATGTTCAATCATTCCTTCCATCCCATGGCAATGCCTCACTGCTTTTCCTTAACTTCCAGCGCTCAGTACAAACTTGAAGACTCAAATCTCCACTTCTGAGTGGTCCATAGCCTACAAGCTTCTGGAATCATCCACCTAATTCTGCTTTTACCAGGGTGACTCTAAGAAGGCAACGTTTTGCTTTGCCTGTTGTCACATAAGACTCTTTTAGGATGTTAATGGGGCTCCTTAGTGTGGGACCTGCGCTATTTACTGAGACTGAGGCATGGACAATCCACCTGGATAAAACAGGAGTCGCTCCATCGGTCTGCGTAAGAGACCAACTCAGAGGTGGCATCAGCCACTTGTGTGAGGGGGCTGCCAGCCCCTCCTGATGCCCAGTCCCACGGGATAACGAGGTTTTGTGGCTGCTCAGATGATTGCCAGCCACAGCTGGAGGCGCTAACAGTTGTCACCGTGTGTACAAGGTGTCACCTCGGTCACCCAGGGCCACACAGCCCCAGCAGTGTGGGCAGTGCCCGCCGTGGGTCAGGCTGGGGCTGGAGCTCTGCATTGCTCACATTTTGGAGCTGGGACTCACTGCAGGGCAGCAGCTCTCACCCTGGACCTGCCCAAGGAGAATATGCAGCTTGAGCAACACAGTGGAGCAAGCAATTGTGAGACTTCCTAACTAGAGCAGAGCCCTTTGGAGAGAAACAGGGCTGCTGTGTACAACTGATCAGGTAGGAATCTTTTACTTTATCCAAAATGGTCTAAAATCCTAAAAGCTGTCAAATATGCAAGGGAAATGTGAGTCTGACTGGAAGGAACCCCAAAAGTGTGTTCCTGAGCCCCAGCAGACACACAGTGCTGCTGACACAGGGTGCTTTAGATCAGTGCTCTAACACCCTCGGCTGCAGAGATTTCCCAGTTTTTCCAGGCTCTCTCCTCCCCCAGCCAAGGGAAGCCATGGGGCTGCCAGGGGGGTTTTCCTACCTCAAGGATGTGGTCCCCAGGAGCAATTCTCCCATCAGCAGCAATCACAGAGTCCCGCAGCACCTCCTGCACAACGATGTTCCCTAGGGGGGTGTCCTTACCCCCGACTATCCTCATCCCCAGCTCTTCCTCGGGATCTTCCCGGTGGATTTCGATGGTGGTTGTTTCAGCCACAAGACTGGTTCTCTGAGGAAGGTCTGGGTGTGGAAATTGAAGAGAAAAAACAACACGTTAACAGAATTTTCCTTTTCACAGCACCCCAAGACTCAAACCCCTGGCAGGTTGTGTTCAATGTAGCATCTGGAGGAAAAGCAGCGACCAGGAGACCTAAGGTCACATAAAAAGCTCAAAACTCTTCTGTTTCTTTAGAGTTTCTTCAGAATTTTTCCCATTTTCTCTTAGCTTATGGTGAATTCAAACTCTTTATTGTTGTTGCTTGGGGTTTATTAGAGGGCATTCAGTAAGGTTTGGCTATATTTAGAGACTTATTTTTCTCCTGTGACAGACAGCTGGCCTGCTAGGAGCACACACATAACCAATTCCAGTCTCCATGATGCCCACGAGGGAAAGGGACTACCCAGCTGTAATTACTGCTCTGCAACTTCCTTCCTCTAATTTCCTTTGCTCCCCTTTTCCCATCCCCCCTGCGGAACAGCAGGAATGTTTGGCTGTTTCACAGCATGCTGGAGATGAAGCAATGCTGCACTTTGAAGATGAAAGTTGTTGTTAGCAAGAGGGATGAGATCTCCCAGTGCAGGCCCAGCAGGGCGAAGGGCAGGTGTCACACCAGAGATGCAAAACCTGCTCCAGGTGTGCTTTGGGGAAAAGCCAGTGGGGAACTGCACTGCACTGCCCTGTGAGTTACCTCTGTCCCAGGCACGGGGGGTGTCAGCTGCACACCTGGAGCTGAGCCCAACTCTGACACAAGGCACAGAGGTCTCCACGCTGCCGCCCCCCACCAGGCTGAGCCAGCGCTGCCACACCGGGTGCAGGTGGTTGCTTGGTCTGCAAGGCTTTGGGAGCTGCCTGTTAGTCCAAAACCTAACCTATGCTATGAAAACACCAGGAGGGAGTGCTGACCACTCCAGGAAACTGACTGTGTATTTAACTTTCCTAACAAGATTAAAAAGACCCTGGAACACTTCCTAGTTACTCATTGTTTGGCTTCTGCAAGGGCTTTAAGTGCTCCACGTTCACATTGACAGGCACTGCCTTTGTTCCTCCACAGAATACTGCAAATATTCACTGCAGTCTAGCAGAGTTTCTCCAAAGGTTTTTGGACAGTTTTGTGCCTGTGAGCAGACTCTGCCACCCCTGATGCACATGAATACACCTCCCTTCTGCTCAAGGACAAGCTGAGCAGAGATTCCTCTGATGGCTCCTAATGGCTGAGTAGCACTGAGGATGTCTGACAGTGTCTGACATTTAAAAATGGAATTTTCTGAGATAATTACCTCATTTTTATATTATGGAAGATAAACACCAATTTTGTACCAAACTCACCTTCTTCGGTCTCCTCAAAAGCTGGATTGACCAGTCCAGGCTCTGCAGTCCCCAGTGACACCACAGCAGCTCCAGAGCTTTCTGCCACAAGTGAGGAGCCTCCACTCGGCACCTCTGCCTCCTTGGGCGTGTTTGTCTCCCCCTTGGCAGGAGGATCTTCCTTCCCTTTGGAAATGGGATTCTTTTTCTGCTGCAGCTCAGATTTGTATTTCTTAAACCCAGGACACCTGGAGAGAGATGGGCAGTGACTGTCAGTGACTGTCTCTGCCTGGGCAGGTGACCCAGCACGTGAAAGCTCTGACAAACCTCTGGGAAAAGGTTGTTCCAGATCTCACCAGTGCAGTGCTGGTGCCTCACATGCTAAAATTTAATCTCATTTGACCTTCAGCTTCTACTTATACAAGTATCATCTTAAGAGCAGGTTTGTTATTTCACTACTTTCAAAATTATTAAGCTAATTATTTGAAAAAGAAGAACGTAACAGAAACAGGAGTCTCCCTTGCTAAATATTTACCTGGCAAACACTCCATGAAGAAAACAATCCTTCTTAAATACAAGCAAATACTGAGCTCTGACGTTTCAGAGATCACTATGAACTGCACCTTGATGCAAAGAAAGTGGCTCAAGTTCCAAGCTCAGCCTTGAATTAGGCTTTGTTTTAACACAGCAGCTACACAGAGGAGCAGCAAGGGAGGACTGGGCATTTTCTGTTGTGGAATGAGACCTGACCCTGGACCTGGCTCACCCCCAGCCCATGAAGGTGATGGCTCTACCTGGGTGGGAGAGTTGAGTTCCTAACCCCACTGCCTGCTTCCCCCAGAGATCCCAGAACTGGGATTTAACTGCACAGACAAAACGTGCCCTGGATGCAGACACACCATCACCAGCCTGTCTCAGCACTCATGGGTGAGGAAGAATAGCTCTTTTATCATGAGTATTTATAAAAAATGTGATGGGTGAGGAGGTGATAAATGCAAGAACACCACTTCCAGAGACATGAGTAGTATTGGGTGTTTATCAGAGTCACTTTTCAAATTAAACTGAACTATTTACACCCTGGCGAAAGACGTCTCATCCCAGTATTACTTCCTCTGGTTTATTCCTACTCGTTTATTCTCACACACACACACAAACCCTGAACTTAAGGACAGAAGTTGATTGATCCACTTGTGCACGTCCCTCTTAAGGTCTCAAAACACAAATTCATTTTGCAAAAGGCAGGGAAATCCCCCAAGAAAATAAGTTACTATGTGCTTTTTATTTCCTTCAGTCTTCTCCTATCAGTTAATCTCACTTAAAGCAATAAAACCACCCAAATCTCAGGGTCATTTTCTTATCTTTTCATTTTCCTTCCCCATTTTTCAGTCTGACTGTGCCCACAGCCCAGGTGAAATAGCCTCGAATCTTAGAGTACTCTGTCCTGAAGAAAGATACAAACTGTGAAATATATAAGAGAATGATACCATTTCCAGGCAGGTCTCTACTGTAAACACTTGAGGTGCCTCCCTCCGTCGTGTGTAACTCCTGTGCCAGAGGGATTAAGGAGTGACAGGAGTTTACTGATAGCAGGGCAGATTTATAGGGCAGAGGAAGGCCCAGCCCGGCTGTGAGCCCTGGCCCCAGCACTCAGCCCAGCCTGATAACAAAGGGCTGCTCCAAGAAAAAGGGATTGTAAACTTTCCCTGAAGGGAAAGGGGCGCTCCAGCACCTTCCATCCCTTCCCTGGGCTCTGCCACCAGCTCTGAGCTCGTGGGGACTGAACACAAGCAAGCACCACAGGGGTACAGCCTTGGCTGGAACTGCAAAGCGATCCTCAGTGTGCCTGATCCCTGGCTGGCTTGTTTTTAAATTATATCATTTTAAAAATATGTCATTGCCACAACAAACTAGAGCACAGCTGGAGGAAACGAGCCTGTGGCATTTCTCACTGCCTGCTGACAAAGTGCACCCTGCCAAGGAAGGTCTGCTCCACCTGCAGCAGGGCTTGCACTTAGCTCCCTTCCCTGCAAATCATTAACCTGGTAGCAACAAGGGTTCTCCAAGCACCACGGCAGGAGCTCTGTCACCTGCACTCCTTTTAAAGTGACAATATCCTGCCTGCCAGCAGCTCAGCCAGCAGCAGAAGCACCAAAAAGTCTCCCTTCCTCTGCATAAGAGCAACACAGAAAAAAAATTTCATTTGCTTCTCTTTCTCAGCAAAAGAATGAGAGAAGATAATGGAATTATAAATAGGTGATTCAGCAAGTGCATAATGTGCAGCTTGGAGGGACTTGCACTATTTGAATCAAAGACTTACGTATTGCACATCTTAATTGGACCAATTAAACTGGCAGCACTGCACAATCCCTTGCTCTCAGAGCGCTGACTTTGTGCCTGTCTTTCCTCTCTGTGCAAGGAAAACAAGAATAAGCTTGTTTGTAACAACTCCAGAGCTGGTGCCCCAGTTCAGGACCCACAAATGTTTGTGTGTTTGATAGGTTTAGTGTTTGTAGATGACCTGAAGGTGAGCAGCTCACCCTTCTCCTCCTGAGCACACACACAATTACACTGTCTTCACCCACCCACCTCTGCAGCCTCACCCTGGCCTCTCTGGTGTCCCACCTTGCCCCAGTTTAGGAGCTGCTCTGAGAACAGATGGCTGTGACGAGCAGCACGGCAGCCCCGGCATTGCACAAGGAGCGGTGACAGGAGGGGAAGGGGAAGGCACCTGTTCTGCAGGTGAGCTTCCAGCTCACAGCGCTGCATGGTCTGCTGGCACTCAGCCTGGAAGGGACACAGCACCACCAGCTTGTCCAGCAGGTTCCGCACCAGGAGGCTGGACTTGTGGCACTGCTGGAAGGAGAGCTTTTTGCGGTCCATGGGGCAGAAGCTGTACTCCTGCATGAAGTTCTCCAGGCACTTGAAACAGTACGTGTGCCCACAGGGCGTGTCCATGGGCTGCAGCAGGGGCTGCAGGCAGATGTGGCAGATGAGCTCATCGTCCACCTCGTCCTGGAAGTTGTAGAGGTGATTGTCCAGCAGGAGGTGGGCCTGGCCACACTCACAGCACAGCTCGGGGGCTTGGGACACGTTCTCCTCTGCGACGGGGTCAGCCATGGCAGCCAGCACCAGGGAGGAGAAGGGCACACGGCAGCTCTGCCACAGACCTCTGAGGAAAGGAGACACAGAGAGGTTTCCAGCCAACTGCCTGCTTTAGATCCAGCCAATTAAAAATTGAACTGTATCCCTGCCTTGAGCTCCCTCCCCTGGAATCTCCACCCCTTCCTTCCAGAACCACCCCGTGGATGAACGGCCCAGGGGTCAGAGGATGAAGGAGCTCACTCAGCACAGTGCTTGAGCACGTGGATAAACCGAGGCTTAAACTGCTTCACACACACACACACACACACACACACACACACACACACACACACACACCAGAGACACAGACTAAATAAACTCTGCCCAACACAGGGACCAGAAAAGCTGAGACGAAAGCTGCATGTTCTTGAGGGAGGACAACCCACAGAGGAAAGGGAAGGAAAGGATACACAAGACAGTGATTTTTAAACTTCCTCTGGCTTTCCCAATTATACCAAATATTTTAAAGACATGTGTGGTAAAAAGCCAATTTGGGGACTTCTGGTTGTTAGGATTTTTATTTTGTATTTGGGGGGTGGGGAGGATGAGGCAAAAGAAGAGGAAGAAATTTCAAAAGAAACTCAAATCTAAACCACATTTCCTTCCTTTCAAGCCCACTCCCTTCAAAAAAATTTGTTTTAACAAACAATGCATTGTTCCCCACTCATCCATGCCTAAGTTCCCCCATGGAAACAAATTTCTTATAAAAAGACTAAAGCTTCCTAAGTGGAAAAAACATAAAGGATTGTCCACATCATTTGTTGTAATGTTAGAGAAAGGCTTGAGCCTCAGCTCCTTTCAGCCAGGGAGAGGAGGAGAAGGGACAAACTGAGTCCTTTGTAGCTGCTGCTCTGATTTTAACAGAAATGTCTTCAGTCACATCCATTTTGAATCTTGCCTGTTGTAATTAAATATCAAACTCACAGGAGTTTCCAGGCACAGGGGTGACTGCAGGGAGGATCTTTTTAACCTGGCAGTTATTTTAATGAAGTAGGAAATGTGGTAACAAAGGAAGCAAACTACATTACACAGTGGGGGGTTCGTGGTTGGTGAGATGTTTTAAGGAGTTTTGGATTGGTGCTTTTTTTAAGTTTACATAAAGAATCCCAGACTCTTTGAAAACAAAAAAGAATCGCAAAACTATGATGAAATGGAAAATTTCTGAAAGATGACATGGAAAATACCTGAAAACAATGGCTTTTTCTGGGGCAGGTAAAAGCCCAAGCAAGAGAGAACACTGGTCTGCACCAGTGCCTGGAGGACATGGCTGGCACGCAGCAGAACCCGGGAGGAGGGGAGGCAAGAACAATAAGATAGCAGGAACGGCAAGAAAAAATTAGTCATGGGTTTCTAATAAAAATCATACATCACTCCAATTAATTGTCAGGGTAAGTCAGCTATTTAATTAAAGGGAGAACGTATCACCAGCAGCATCAGCCATTTCACAGGCGAATTTTTACCCAGCCACAGGAACTTGTTCACTTCAAAAGATTAAAACATCACTGTCACGGTTCCAGGTGGGTACAACACGAGTTGTTTGCCTCTCTCTCCCCTGCTGCAGTGCCAGAAAGCATCTTCCCCCTGAGGGAAGCACTCAGGCTGGATGAACATCCCCAGTTCTTCTGTTTGCATCCATTCCTTAACTCCTGCGTGGCTGAGTCAGTGCTCCCCAGAACAAATCACAGCTCTCACACAGCACACATGGAAATGAAAGCAGATCTACCCCAGAACAAATCACAGCTCTCACACAGCACACACGGAAATGAAAGCAGATCTACCCCAGAACAAATCACAGCTCTCACACAGCACACACAGAAATGAAAGCAGATCTACCCCAGAACAAATCACAGCTCTCACACAGCACACACAGAAATGAAAGCAGATCTATCCGTGCCCTCCTCTCTCAGAAATCCCTCTGTCGTTTGGTGCTTGCCTCCACCTGAGACAGGCAGCCCTGCTGTTTGCCTTAGCTGCCTTTTTGCCAGCCTTCAGCTGATCCTGAACGATCTCACAGGTGAAAAAGGAACATTTCAACATCAGATCATCACTTAACATCTCCTACCAATTCTAATCAATCAGCTCAGCACCAGCAGCTAATGAAACACGAAGCTTCCAAGGCAAACACCACCAATCAGAAATACTTGTGCTTCGGGTTGAACTATTTGCATAAAACTTTGGCAGGTGATGAAACAAATCCACTTTCTCAGCAAAAACAAACCTCACAGTAATTGTGCTGATAAACTACTTTTATTGGGGGGTTTTTCAGATTATTTACCAAATTCATTCTCCGCTCTGTGTTTAAAGGTTACGCAAGATGAATCCCACTGATGAGTAATTTCTGAGTAATAACTTGTGGAAGATAAAAGTGTCACCACAATTTTGCTGCTCTAAGCTGATCTGCTGTCTCCCTTCTAGATCCTTGAAAACGAGGGGTGAAGGTTTCATTTTAAAGGGTCCAGGAGAATTTTCCTTTGGCACCACTGTCCCTTCAACAAGGAGGATGCTCCTGCAGACACCGGGGAACCCAGGGTTGACACCTCAGTGATGAAACCCAGCCCAGAGCCTTGGGCAAGGCAGGGCTGAGTGAGCAGCAGGGAGGGCAGCAGGCTCAAACAAGCCTCCGTCACTCAGGGACTCGGGCACAGAGCAGAGCTCCTGCAAGGGGAGCACTGCTAAAACCTCATCCAGCACAGACCTTGCTGCAGCCCAACAAGGCACAGCTCAAGTGTCCAGAAAATCACTGCTCCATCATAACAGGCCTGTCTCTCCTCAGCTTCAGTGAACCGCTTCCAAAAGTCGGTCCAGAGACTCTACAGGATTCCAGCTTTGGAGGGGAATCCTCAGGCTTTTGCAATCCAATCCCAGTTCCTCATTCTGGCCTCCAAAGGCCAGCCCAACCCCATCAACCCCTCCGCCCCTGCGCTGCTTTTTTTGTTACACCATTCCTCACTCCTCAGCTTCCTTCCAGCCACGGGTGGCACCGTCCCTGCTCCTGCCTTTCTCCAAAGTACTGGGTTTTCACTTTTGCATAATGAGGGGTCACAACATCAGGACCCAGCTTGGTCCTGAGTTACTACACTGCACGAAATTGTTAAGCCTGACAAGCACATGTGCTGCTCTAATGGACTCTGCTGTTCTAAAGGTGTACTGCAAGGAATGCCTCTGGAGTCAGAATTATTTAGGGAGTAACACACCCCACTCCTATAAGTAACAAAGAATTGAAGGAAATAAACCAGCAGAAATCTCTTTATATTTCCTCATTTCTTAACCCATAAGGATTTCTTTGGGATCACCTTTTTCTTTACTGTATTTAAAAAAATAGAAAATCCCTGTTGGCTTTTTTTTTAAGCAGGATTTCTTGTACTGTAACACTGACTCAAAGACTAGACTTTTTTTTTTTTTTTTTAAGATGACTTATCAGGTATTCTAATCTGTATTCCTGCCAAAGCAAGACTATTCCTGACAATATTAGCACATTGCCTATTCTTGTTTTAGCTCTGCCAGGGCACAGAGCCTCAGATCTTCTCCCCCTGCACATCTACAATGCTGTTAATAGCTCTGGGAGGGGTCTGCCAAGAACCACACCAGCAGTGACCCCCTGGGCACCATCCCTGGTGGGCAAACTGCTCCTCCCCTGCTCAGACTTGGGAACAGAACTGATGACTCACTGCTACAGCTTTCAAAAAAAAAAAAAAAAAAAAAAAAAAAACCCCTTAAAANNAAAAAAAATCCCTTTTAAAAAGTATGATTAGCTAAGAAATCTTTCCAGCGCCGTGCCTCCACTTGTGTGTGGCTGGGAAGGAACTGTGCCTGTGGTACCTGGCTACCCCAAGAGCAGCATTCCAGCTTCCCAGCTTATCATCAGCATTTCCAAACACAGCTCTGGCTCCTGCTTTTAAGGCATTTCACTGTGCCACTGTTACAGTGGAGCACAAACTGAGGCTCCATTCAACCCAGCTCTGTCTGCTCACACAGTTCCAGCACTTGGTTCAAGTCCATTTTGCTCATGAATGTATCTACCAGGATTAAATTTCTTTGAGATGTAGCACTGCTGTTATTCCCACTTAAAGACTGAGAAATTGCATCACCAGAGGCTAAATCAGACCCACAGAGGCACCAGCTCCTGGGAATTGAACACTTTGTTATGTCTCTGAAGAGGATCTCGAGGGACCTACCTAAGACTACATGGGAAGCTCCTGGGGGAAAAAAACCAACCCAAACAAAAAAGATTAAAAATCGAGCCTGTTTCTATTAACTAACTGATTTATAAACCCACAAATATGGTGAGTAAGCAGAGCACATTCCACATTGCAAAGCACAGAACCATGCAGCCAGTCTGCAGCAAGGACACAAAACAGAAGTGTAACATTATCCCTGACAGATATGGGATATTAGAGGAATGTCTCAAACTGCTTAAGTTAAAAAGTAATTGGTTCTCAATACTAAAAAACAGTTGTACAGTGGGAAATATTTTAGCAATGCCATGGTTTATGCTTTTGGGCAGCTGTAGGTTAGCACTGCCATGTTGATATAGAAATATTGGGCTGAAACCCCAATATAAAGCTGGTTTTGGGCCTGCAGGTCACGTGCCCATAGTCTCCTGCTATGCAACACTTCACTGTAATAATTATGTCAGTTATTATATTTATAACAACATTTCCCTGGGAGACTGGAAATGCAACATTCCAACTAAAGGCTAAACAATTAATTTTTTTTTTTAGGGTGGACAAAACAAGCCAGCACAATCTGGATGAAGATGGCTGAGGGCACACACCAGCAGGGCACTGACCAACCTAAAAGCAAGTTCCAGGTGGATTCTGATGGAGCAAACCAAATCCTCTAGAAATAAACCATGAGAAAAAGGGCAGAGCTCTTCCTAAGCTTTCTACAAACAGTTTTCACTCAATTAAGAAGTTTTGTGTTTGACAGAACGGCAATTTTTTTCTGTTCTAGAGACAGAAAAAAAGCACATTAAAAACACGTTCTGTAACAGGGTTTTTGGCTGAATTTCACCCCTGCTGTGAAGAAGGGTTCATGGATCGAGACAGGTTTCACAGACAGGCACTACAGTCCTGACTGAACACTTCCAGTGTGTTGTCACAGGGTTTCACAACCAGCACTGAACTGTCCTTAGTTTACACCAGCGCTGAAAGTGTTGCAATAGCAGAGGATTTTTACAAACAGTATTGGAGTAGGTCAATTTTACATAAAAACACAACACCAAACCCAAGAATGGTTTCAGGTGTTGATACAATTTGCTATTATCTTTATTATTTTTTGATACGGCTGAAGATCAGGCTACTGAATGTAAAAATCTCCTGTAAATGGTGAATTTATACAGCTAAACAAGAAGCAACACTTTCACTAACTGAGCTTGCCTTGAAACCACAGGGTTCCTAATGAGCCACCTCCAAGAGTAACTGCTCAGCACCTGTGTGAACATTTTGACTCAGAAACTCTAAATCAAAGCTGATTTGCTGTAATCAATATAAAGAAAAACGGAAATTTAAATTTCCATTGCCCCCATCATTTTTGATACCCATTCTTTAACTAGAAATGTGAAAATAAGTTGTATTTAACTCCCTGGTGTTTCTGTGCTCGTTAAACCATTTGTATTTTATCTGCTTCAGCTTCTGGGCAAGTATCTGTTTTCTCCACCAGAAAACAGAATGGCAATTGTATTTTCATTAATTATAATCAGAATCATTATCCTATTAGACCAGAAAAGAGTTATTATCCCAGGAAACCCTATCCTGAGAGATGAGCTAGAAGACTCAAGCAGAGCAGGACTATCCCAAGGAGTTTTCTGCTGAGCAACTTTTGCAGGATCAGCTCTGCAGCATTGATGGATTTCCATTTTTAACATAACTCACTTCCAGACAGATTTATACAAATTTGTAAAAATCTTCCAGACTTTTATAAGGAACCTGTCTGGTTATTACATCTGAAAGTTCAACACAAGGAAAGATTTGTAATAGCTTAAAAATCCTACTGGCAATCAACAGCTTAAATTGCAAGCATTTTTAATTTGAGGAGAATGAAAAGCTGACATGAAAACTTAAGAAGCTGGTGCTTATAATTTATTTCTCTCACTACCATATGCTCAGAACATTTGCTTCTCTCTCAGTTAATGATTGCACAGAACAGCAGCTGTCTCACAGGACCCAGTGTTAAAGTAGCAGGGCTAACAAATGTAACTTCAAAAATTAATTCCAGTTCTTTTCACAGAGCAGGAGATTCTGGTGCTATCATTATGTTAATATTATCTGGGTAACGCGAGCCAATAAATTTCCTCTCTCCTCCCTTCTTAAGGAATTAATCTTTCCACCTACACTCTTCTTCCAAAGGGGATCCAACAATGACTATTTTAACACAGTGCTCAGAAAAGTGGATAAATTAAACGCCATCAAACTGAAGACAAGTGCTGCAGAAAAAGCTGTTTTATTGATATATTTCCTCCTGCTTTCTCACCCTTGCAAGATGCTTCCACTATACCCCCCCTCCTTTCTATATCATATTCCACACCAACATGCAAGTTGTTCATTTTGTGCTTGCAGGAATTCTTCAGTCACTGAAATCAATTTCCTTCTTTGCAGAATTTGACCCAAATATTCCTGTGGAAGTTTTGCCACCACATATGTGGATTGTCTTTATTTTTTTTTTCTATTGTGTCTATAATCATGTCTCTCCAGGAAATTAAATACTCCCACCTCCACCCTCACCTACATTTTCAATTTGGCAGCTATCTGCAACTCCATCCCTGAGAATCAGTTTGATGTTTGTGGGAGAAGCTTTCTACAAAGACAGAAGGAACCCAGTGCTATTATGTAAGGATTTAATCAGTAATTAATAACCAAAGCTTCTCTTGCAACGCAAACAAAAAGCCCAAAACCAAACAAAGAGGGATTAGGAGATGTGATGTTAAGATTTGGGTTCATCTGAATATCTGGGAGCACACTCACTTTCCAAAGAGCTGGGGCTGCTTCTGGGACAGGAGGCAAAGATCAAGTGTCTAATGCTATGAATGAGTATCAGATGCTCTTAGCTCATCACTGGCTACCTAAAATCCCTTCTTTAGAGAGAGAAGTGAAAGAAAAGCTGCACACCCCTGTCCATTTGTGATCTGTGTCTGTAACACAGCCCAGAGAGAGGCAGGGCTTTCTCATCACAGCACTGCTGAAGGACACAGGGGAAGCAGCAGACTGTGCATTACATTTTATGTATCTGGATGTTTTAAAAGTCCCTGTTTGAATATCCTCACCAGGGTGGTCACACCAGAGGTATTTCAAAGTAATGTGAGAAGGGAGGAGGCGGGAAGGGAGAGACTCTTGCTTTTGGGAGACAAAAGGTATTTCTGTAGCTCTAAGCCTTGCTGTCTTGTGAGAAACTCCTACAGAGCTTTAATCTTTATCACACTCTATCAAAGTGTTACTTTAAAACTAATTTCAGTTAAAAGAAACTAATCTTGGCTACTCTCAGCCTTGAGCATGGAATAACTCATTTTCAAAGTTCGTTAAAACACAAACAAGGAACTCTTGTTTTCTACAAAACTTTACCACGAGCAATCCAGCAGCATGAAAGCACTTCTGCACCTGGAGATGAAGTATTTCCTATCAACAGACACAGTTTTTACCATCAGAAACACCAGGTTAGGGCTTTGCTGCAGGATAAAGCAGCACAGAACTCCTCATTACCCAGTCCAAGTCTCAGTTTCAGTGGTGCTATTTTTTTTTTTAATGGTGTTCTGTCTAAAGTTAGAGCTTGGCACTTGGAATCTCAGCCCCACAAAATAACCCCAAGGCAGGATGGCTGAGAGTCAGTGCAGAGGGACCAGCACATTTCCCCAGTCTGGCTCTTCTCTTCCAACAGCTCCTGTGCCCTCTGCCACCAGTGACAGGAGGGTGACAGCAGGGTGACAGCAGGACACATCACCCTGCCCAGACTTCCTTCCACAGGGTAAGAGGGCTTTTTATGCAAAGTACCTTCTAGCCCAAGCTTGTTCACGCTAACTAAAAAAGCTGCATTAAGAGCTAATTAAGTCTGTAATTCCCCTTTGCATTCCATCTCACCCTCAGATGGTGGTAAAGGGGAAAGAAACAAAACAAGTTACCTTCATTTAAACAAAAGGAAACCTTCTCAAACTGTGGCTCCCCAGGGCAGCTGCAGCTGAGTTTGCAGTGAACTTCAACTCTGCCAGTGCCTCTGGGTAGGCAGAGCTGCTGCAACCAGGAGCTGAACTGCCCTTCACCACAGGTGACAGCTCCTAAGTAAATAATGAAACAGCAGAAGTCAAAGAAATAAAAACAAAAGTCTCCGGATTAAAATTACATTCCCTATTAGACAGACACAACAGTCATATCTCACTTCTAAAATACTTGAGACATATTCTGCTGTTTTAAGACATCTGTGTTAATGGTTCATGAGCTTACACAGTTGCACATGGAATTTAAGATGCCCTTTCATCCCATTTCATACAATTTCTCCTGGTGTATCTTATTGACGTTAAACAACCCTCACAGCTGCAGGAAACAAAACTGCAAGAGGCATTTTATATTTGGGATGTGCTTCTTTCTTTTCAAATCTCATTCTGATTTAAGCTGTGTCCAAGCTGGTACCAGCAACAGGACTTCAAAACCCATTGTTATCTTGCCGTGTGTGGCACATATTTGCAATATGCATGAATTGATAATTATATTTTCCCTTGTTCTAAAAATAATTTTTAAATGGGAGTGGCTGCCTCATCAGCTAAAGGAGCTGAAGCAACAGAGCAAAGTCCTTGAGCTGTTCCCAAATCAGTGCAGCAGCCACGTCCCTCCTGGGCCAGCCGTGCACGACCTGCGCTGCTGCTTGGGAGGGAAGGGGAGGAATCTCCTTTCTCCTTTCTCTTTTCAGCCCCGGAGATTCGCACTGAAGCAGCCCCAGGTGTTGATCCCACAGGAAATGTGGTTTTAGCCTAAGGACTACAAGGCCCACGAGAGCCATTATGTTTATTTTTATGTATCCTCCTTGAAATAACCACGCGTCGATTTCTGTTCCCGACCAGTTGCCATCGTGTAAGAGAGGAAATGCTCAGCCCCGAGTTCCCAGGGCAGGGGCTGCTGCCGTTATTTATTTGCTGTGTAGAGAGCTGCAGTAGCATGAATGAGGTGAGAAGAATTTCTCTGTTATCACCCGCCCACCCTTAGGTAAGTCTGAGAACTTTACAGACATGATTTCAGCAACGGCCACACTGATGTCACAGGTGAGCCCCTTGAACCCTCAGGGGGACGGGACAAGTTGTACCTCAGCTCCTTTTTAATTGTCAGAAAATCAGCTTTTAAAGAGACTGCTGCAGCTGTTTACAAAACTTGCATGATTTAAGGTACAGGCAAAGAGTAGGCAAAGGGAGACAACACTTTTTAAAAGTAATCCCTTCTAGTCCTTCCCTTCCAGAATATTCCAAATAAGGAACACTAAATCTCCAAGCAAAATTTGCACAGAGAACCTCTAAACTCAGGGCATCTCTATATAAATATATATATTCTTTTTTTTTAAAGCCTTTGCCTGTAAGCTGCTGATTGTCTCTCCAAATTCCTCCAGCTTTATTCCATTTCCCTCTTTCCAGCCTTGAGTGCTTCCTCCTGGACCAGCACAGTAATTCCTACTGCTCATACATCTAAATCCCCTCTAACCCTTTAGATGGCTTGTGAGATATTGACTCGTGGGTAATGTCTTATCTGAAATATCAGAAAAACTGCCAGATACTTTCATATTTTCAAACTTCATTCATGTCAAGAAATTTCTAAGCCAAGAGCAACGTTTTATGTGCTATAAATCAGGGACCATAAACTGATGAGGGACTGTCAAATGCAATTCCTACCAACTGTATGAGCAGCACCACTAAAGTAAACTGAGAAGGAAAAGCCAAACAAGAGGGTTTTGTATCAAACCAGCAAAACATATTCAGGCCTGTGAGTAAGGCAACAGCTGCAACTCCTCTGGGGAGATCCACACGAGCAGAATGAAATGATGCAGCTTCATTTTCAAAGTGAAATCAATAGAGCTGTTGCAGCAGGATGTTTCTATTTTAATGCAGAAAATAAGAGATTCGTGGCAATGTAAGGAGAGGAGAAAATACAGCAGGGGTGCTTCGTGAGCTACAGATAGTTTGTGATGCAGTGATATTTATTCTTTTAGGTTTATTCTTAATATACTATGGGAGTCTGAGACTCTACAATCTCATAAACGAGTAAATCATTTTATTAACCACACTCAAGGAAGTACTGCACTACCGTAGTTTACTAAACCATTAATTACAATTTCTAGAAGTTACTGGAACTGCCATTCAGGTAGCACTAAGTTTATCCAGAATCAATCTCAATCTGTTTCATCAGGTATCCTGAAACCTCATGGGGGTTTCTGGAGGCCATGTAGCTGCCAGGTGCCTTCTGGAGCTGTTTCTTCCACCTTTTTGAGCCCTCATTCCCCAAGCCATATGGTTGGGTTTGTTTCCTAACTGTTGCTCACTTCCCTCAGTATTCATCCGGTTGAAAACTTGAGATTTGTCACTCAGCAGATGTTCCTTTTTGCTGCACACCACAGGTCCCTCTCTCCCGTTCATCCCACAGGGTTTTATGCCAGTGCATCCCCGTTATTTAAATGAATTCCATCTGCACCCAGCTTGCACGGTAACACTCAGACAGGCTGAGTGAAGGTGTGGCTTTCCAGCACAGCGGAGTTTTCCAGCTAGGGAGCCCCAGAGAAGGTTGGCCTCCTGTTTATCATCATTTCCCTGCTCCATCCCCAGCCACACGAGCCCTTTGTTTTGCCCTGCACAAGCCCTGGTGCTGTTCTGACTCCAGACGCTGGTTCAGGGAGCAAATCCCCTCGGGGGAGGGAATAAATATTCCCACTGCCTCAGGCCCTTCCAGCAGCAGACACACTACATCTGCTTAGGGAAATTGTGAAAGACGACGTGGAGTGTGCAAGTTCAGAGAAAGAAGTTTTGTTTTGAAGGAGCCATGTGTGCAATCTGCTCTGGCTTTGCTGGAGAGCTGCCAGAAGAGCTCCGGCATCAAGGACAAACGTCAGCGCCGTCCCTCAAAGGCACAGCTCACAACTGGCGCTGCTGCAGGAGAGCTCCAGCTCCCCACACCACCCAAACCTCGGGCTGCCTGAGCCTCCAGGGGCTTAAGGATTACACAGGACAACTCTGGGGTTCTGTGACAGCGACAGAAACTTCCCCGGGCTGCCAATTATCTCCACTGTGCCCCTGCTCCGACACACCCTCTGCTCAGCAGAGACCTCCCCTGCCACTTACATCTGCACTTGAGCTGGAAGAGTTTTTCCTGCGAAGACTTTATGTTCTGGTCCTTTCGCCTTCTCTGAAAAACCGGAGCACAAGTTTAAGCATGACCCTTTTTCGGGTTGGTAAGCAGCAGGGAAGCACTCATTTTGCACTCCTTACGTTCCCAAGGTAAAGCAGGTCCCAAAAACCGCTCAAGGAGTTGAAAGTGCCGTTTCAAGTGGGACTTAAAGCAAACTAAGCCTGCAGTGCCACCGAAAGGGGCAGTCCCGCTGTCCCTGCCACCTCCTGCGCTGGCATCAGTCGTCTGCTGCCTGGTCTGCTCCTTCTTCGCTAGCTCTCTCTCCTGCTGACATTACCCTCGAGCTGCCAAGTGCCCCCAGCCAAGCAGAGAGGGATCACCCCTTCACCACCACACAGCCCCACCCCGCTTTACACCCCTCACAAAAAAACCCTCCTAAATTAAATAAAAATCTTTCCAGATACATGGTTGCTCTTTGGGTTAAACTAAGCCTTATCATCACCTATACTTCTTACCTTTAAGGCATTTCCAAAAGGTCCACATCCTCACGTTGCCGCACTTTGCCTGTTTACTTCAACTTCTATTTACAGGCTTTTCCCCCCTGCATTAATTACCAACAAACCCGCCGACTTAGCCCCTCGTCGTCTCCTAGCGAAGACATTTTTGACCCACAGCCTCCCTGCGACCCCCGCAAGCGGAAAACCGCCGGGTCTGGGGGGTCCTGCCCAGGCAGGAGCTGTGAAGAGTTAAACCCCGGGGCCGGCAGCCTTCACCTGCGCTGCCCGTGTCACCGGTAAGGGACACCGGCTGCGGCCCCGCGCCCTCACGGCCGGGAGCCCTCGCTGCGAGAACGGAGTCGGGCGGGAGCTGCGGACCTGCGACCCCCCGACCTCAGCCCGGCGGGACCCCCGAGCACCTTGAGGGACCCCGCATCCCCTCAGGGCACCCTGCGTCCCCTCAGCCCCGGCGGGACCCCCCGAGCACCTTCCGGGGCTCCGCATCCCTTCAGCCCTGCCGGGCCCCCCTGAGCCCTTCAAGCACTCCCGCGCTCAGCCCGGCAGGACTCCGTGACCTCAGCCGTGAGTCCCTCCGGGGACCTCAGCGCCTCCTAAGCGACTCCCACGTCCCTCAGTCCCCCTCACGGCCCCCACACCGCCCCGCTCACCTGCGGCCGCCGGGGGTGGGAAAGGGCTGGCTCGCCCCCGGGATGGGCAGGGAAGTGGCGCTGGAAGCCCAGCGCCAGCCCGGCCTGCGACGGCGGCGAGCGCGGCGCCTCCACCAAGTTTCCGGGCGGGGAACAAAGTCGAAACCTACGTGAGAGGAGGAGGAGGAGGCAGCGCAGCCGCCCAGGTGTCACTCGCCCGCCCGGCACGGCTCAGCCCTGCCCTCCCCTCACCGCCGTGCTCTCCGCCTCCTCCTCCTCCTCCTCCTCCTCCTCCGCCTCCCCGAGCCGCGCACAGCCGGCCGCCTCGGCCCGCCCCGCACGGCAGCCGCGGGGCTGGGGCGCGTCCCGGGCTTCGACCGCCCGCTGTCCTCAGGGCATCACCGCTGCCCTCAGGGCATTCCCGCGGCCCTCGGGGCATCCCTGCTCCCCTCAGGGCACCCCTGCTCCCCAGGGCATCCCCTCTGCCTTCAGGGCACGTTCCGGCCCCCGGCTTCCCGCTCCCCTCAGGGCATCCCCGCTCCCCTCAGGGCCATCCCTGCTCCCCTCAGGGCATCCCTGCTCCCCTCAGGGCCATCCCTATCCCCTCTGGGCATCCCTGCTTCCCTTAGGTCAATTTCCTTCCCTTTGCGGCAATTCCCACGACCCTCGGGACAATTGCCACGGCCCTCAGGGCAATCCTGCTGCCCTCAGAGCATTCTTGCTGCGAAAGAAATAGAACGTTCTCCCCTTAGAGCAATAGTGCTGCCCTTGGGGCATTCCTGCTCCTCTCAGGTCCATTCCCACTCCCTCAAGGCAATTCCCGCTCCCCTCAGAGCATCCCTGCTTCCCTCAAGGCAATTCCCGCTCCCCTCAGAGACAATTCCCGCTCCCCTCAGGGGAAAGGATGGCACGGAATACAAGGGAGTGCTGTTTTCCCTGTTGTTTCTATAAAGTCCAAGCAGGTCCAGGTTCCAGTGTTCCTATTGAGGCAACTCTTGGGAACTCTCCTGCTTCAAACCAGCAAAATGACAAACCACACACAGGCTGAAAAGTTTCCAAGCTGTGTTAGCACTATATCCAAGCTTGGAGTTCCTCCCAAAGGAAGAGACCAGTCCCCCAAGACCCAACTCATCATCATTTCTGTTTTATAATTTCTTTCTCTTGTTCATCACACAGTCTTGGAAATGCTCTTCCTGCAGACAAGAGGGTCATGAAGTAATAAAGAAGATGACATTTCTGACAAGAAAGAAATAGAACGTTAAACCAGCGGTTTAGAGCAGGATTTATCAGGAAGGAAACCTTTGTACACTGAGAGGTAACACAGTGCAGGTGGAACTAGCACACTCCTGTGTGCGTTTGATCATTTAGGATATCCCAGAGCTGCTGATACAGACCTAAATGGAGGGAGGAGAAAGTGCTTTCCATGTCCTGGAAACACCTTCTCTGCTTTAATAGGGCTGGGGATGTGTGTTATTCAAGAATATTCAATAAATGTTGGTACAGAGAGAAAAGATCATCTTTTATTTGGGGACTGGAACTAAATGATCTTTAAGGTCCTTTCCAATCCAAGCCGTGCTATGATTTTATTTCCGTTTATCAGCTTTGTGTTAAATTTCCCATGGAACCTTTCTGGTTCTTTGCTACCTCATTAATTCCTTCTGTTCCCTGTTTTTGTCTGTTGAAGTCTTCCAGTGAGGGACTATGAGCTGTGCCTGTTACTGAGTGAGGAATCTTTGTGTTGCACAGGTGAGGGTGTAGGAGATATACCATGTACTGAAAAGGCAGCAGGGCCCTTTCATTATTTTATTTAGATTATCGTTGGAAATCAAAAGGAATTGAAGCACACCAACAATCCATCTTTGTTCACACGAGATCCATGTTTCCACAGGACATGAAGTGTGAGGTATTTTTGTAGGGCTCAGCCCAGAACTGTGATCCAGCTTTGCAAACCCATCGATTTTGGTTAGGATAAATTAAATGTTTGATAGGATTTCCTGTGAAGCACCATGGCTGAGAAGGCTGGGTATCATCCATCAGATCATTCTGAACAAAAAATATGTTAGGAATAAAGCTGGAAGTGCATTGCCAGCTCAAACACAAGCACCAGAGCCTGGTGCAGACATCAGGCTGGGTCTGCAGTGGCAGCCAACCTCACACCTGAGCCTGAGCTCATGAAGCCTGGACTCATTTATTCTGAGCAGTCTGGCCTGTAAACAAAGCTTAAGCTGAGCTCTGTGGAGCTGGAGCACTCCCGAGGGGAGAGGTTTAAACCTTAGCACAGACCAGTTCCCTCGTCTGTGCAGCTCCGGGGTGAGGACAGGAAATGTGTGGGTGAACCTGGGGTACTGGGGAGACAAACTCCAGGGAAATCTCAGATGGAAGCAAATCTTCAAAACAAGGAATTCTGTCTAGTTAGCACTCACTGGCGATTTTTATCAGGTGCTTCTGAGTGGACAGTGTGTCCATGCATAATTAAGATCTGGTGAAAGTTTATTGTATAAGCGTGCTGGAATTTTGGTTTGGTTTTGTAATAAAGGAATCCCACTGAGTCATGGCTACTAAATGGACTCGTAGAGGACACAGGATTCTTCTGCAGAGCTAACACAAACATAAGGAACTGAAATTAATTTGTTTTTTCAATCCAGGCAAAAGCAGCCACATCTTAAATAAGGCTTGGCTTGATGACACGAAGGCTTTGCTGTATTACTGGTTCCTACCTGCTCCTGTTCCTGCCCTGGCAACAAGGCACAGCAACCCTTAGCTCTGCATTGTGGAATAGATCAGGACACTGATCCAGCTCAAAAACAAGCCAGGTGAAAATCTCTGTAAATGTTTTATGTGAAATATATAAACACATTTAAAATAGTTTAAAGCCAGATAGAGTTCCCCAATCTAGTTTTTAATTCAGAGGTGGAATGGATGATGAGATTCTTCCCTAGAAATGCTAAGGAAACAGTGAGAAGAGCAAAGTGGCTAAATGTGAAACTGATCCTGGTGAAGAAGGATCCCAGACCACAGCTGAATGTTCAGTTTGCAAAGTGTAAATTAATTACTCCACCGGATTGTTGTGCTGGCAGTCAATGTGTTGTGTAAACCTGAGGAAAAGGCTCAGATGTAAATGTTTGACATGGAAAGCATCTCAATATCTGGGAGAGAAATCATTTCTGGGGTAACACTCAAATGGTGACTTTGGTTAAATTAATGTTGGTGAGAATCTCAGTCAGCTGTGCCTTCTCTGGCACCTCTCACAAACCCCACTCTGCTACTCTTCACTGTTGATTCTGAAACACCAAAGTTCTGCACAACTCAAGGAGTTTTTATTTACTAGCAGTTCTGCCGAATTACTGGTGTAGCTTTTGAGAGCTGCAAAGACTCTCTGTCACAAAATCCAGCAATCTCAGGTGGAGTTTTATCTGCTCTCACTGCTGATAATTTCCTGTGTGTGATTTGTACAGTAACCACTGTGTGGGAAAGATTATGAGCCACACACCCGTGCAGTGCATTTGTCAGGATTAAAATGCAGCTTTCTGGCAAACAGAATTAAAAATATCAACTGAATAAACTTGCATGTTTACAGATTATTAATTCTTTTCTTTCACAGGAAGATTCAGAAAGCTTTTTTTTTTTTTTTTTTAAATCTGGAAATAGGTATTCAATAGGCAAAATAATAGGAAAAATAACAGCAGGAAAATTGGATGAGAAAGCAAAATCACATTACACAAAGATGTATAGATTAGTTTAATCCCATTAATGTTACATAAAACTTGTAACTGTGTGTGTGGCTGTCCTCCTGTGGGAAGGTGCAAGGAATATATGAGTGCACAGCATTAATTTGGGACTCAACTTTGATGTTCCATCACAAACAAACCGAAATTCCCAACCCACACACAAGAATGTAAACACAATTAAAAAACAAATCCCACAAACAAGGAGAGAGAGTCATCCCAGGAATTTATGATTACATGGCCTGGAATCTCCCTTTTGTGGAAAGCTGAGCGATGCAAGCATGTGTGCATGAGGACACAGGGCATCCTGGTGAATCCAAGGTCCCAAACACATTGTTTGGATTCATTCTGCCAGATTCTGTAACCTTTTTTGTTGCTTTTGCAGTATTTTGTTGTGTTTGCTGCAAATCCTTGCTGCCTGGGTGTTGCATCCTGTAGTTTATAGGGAGTTGTCAGAGTCCCAGTGTTTGGGATTTGTAAATGAGAGCAAACAGACTATTAAGAAATATAACACCAGAACCTTGTATGTGTTAGTAATGATTTAGGACTATTTTACATTATCTTTCCTGGTGGTGTTTTATTAACAGTGGGCAGTTATTAGCAGTTTTATTAATATTTATTAACATTATTTATTAAATTTATTAACATAATCTATTCTACTTATTAACATTATCTTTTGTCACGGTGTTTTATTAACAGTGGCAGTTATTAACATTTATATTAACAGTGGGCAGTTATTAACAATGTTGGTGGCTCTGTAGAATGTTTTCCTTAGATGTAAACAGACTGATTCTCTGCTTCCAGAAAAGTGCCTGTTGGCAGATAAAAGGAGGGCATCTGGCTTTTCTTAGGAGGGGAAAAACCCATCTGGCTTTTTGCAGTGGAGCAGATATGACAATATAAGGATTAAAAAAAGTACATGGAGCAAATCACTTTCTGGGTTTGCTGTTGTGAATAATAGTGATGCCTATTCCTTAATTTTTAAGTGATGCTGTTGAAATGTTGCAGCTGCTTTGTAACCAACTCGGATTTCTTTTTATCATAATGCTTCTGTTGCTGTGTTTTCAATGAGTGTTCAGAAATACTTCACCTACCAAGACAAATACTGTAGCAATAGATAAAATAATATTTCATTAGGCCAGTTTCAGGTTCCACTGAATTCTCCATTATTATTTTACAGGACTGGACTTGATCTTTTGTGGTGCTTAGCCCAAGAGCCTGACTTCCCTCCCTTATTAATTTCTTGAAGAAAAGAGATAAGGTGCCACCGAGTTTCCAGCAATTATTTCTGTAAAGCAAGTATGGTGCTCAATTTACTTTATAGCCTGTAATTGCAACACCATTCTCTAAGTTAAAACTGATAACAGATACTGAGTAGACTTGATCCAATTCAGCAATATTATCTATACAGTTTTGTGCTGGGAGGTGCTGCTGCTCTCTGATACAGAGTCTGCAGTAAATAATGTGTTCCTGCAGGGTTTAGAATTTGACCTCCAGCCACTTTTGTTCTGCTAACTGGTTAAAAACAAACCTGACTTTCTGTCTGTGTTTATGAGCTCCTTGGGCAGCTGGGCCAGAGGAAAGGGCTGTGTGTGTCCAGGGGTGTTATCCTGTCCCTGACAGGAAACACTTCCCCTTGGAGTCCCAAGTGAGGCTGTGCAGCTCACTCTGATCTTCCTGAGCCACGGGAAGTCTCCAGCTCCTGGAGGGGCAAACTCCCTGCCACGGGGGTTTGTGAGCAGCAGCAGTGACCATGGGACACCCAGCACAGGGTGGCATTCCTGGAGAGTGTTCAGGGCTTGATCAAGTATTTCAAGGTAAAACAGCACCTTTATTTCTCCAGCAAAAATGCAAAATACTGGGTAGGTGTGAGTTTGGGGACTTTGGTCACCTTTCATTTGGAGCTGTCTGCTAGAGGATAATCCTTAGGCCACTCTCCTTCCAATTTCACAAGGTGCTCTCTGCTTCAGCAAGGGCTGCTTGGCCACACAATGTATTGAAGACACCTCCATTTGGAAAACCAAACCAGAGACCCCCTTGGTTCCTGCCACCACAATCTCTTCCAAATCATTTTCAAAAGCAGAATCTCTCCAGGTGTAACTTTTTTGTGGTGTTTCACCCAGCCACACATTTACAGCCCACACCTGGGCTCCAGAAATGACTGCAGCAAGTCCTAATTGTCAAACCAGCCATCAGCAGTGGGACCAGGCACTGTGGCAGCTGTGCAAAGAATGGTAAAGGATGAAGATAACGATCCTAAAACTCATAAAAACTGACAGGCTCCTTTCATCAGTTCTTCATCCACAGCTTGCTGCAAGCCCTTCAGCACAGCAGGTACCAGAGCAATTTAAATGTGCACATAGGAAATATCCCCATGGAGATTGCTCCTTTGGTGCCTGATTTTCACTCACTTCTGGAATGGGAGAGAGGCTCAGTGTCCATTTATTTAATAGTGTTTAACACCATCCTCCAACAGAGTGAAGAAGCATCTCAATACCAGGAAATGTTGAGATGTTTGTTGAACAGGCTGAAAGGTACTGAGATCATTTGACATTTCTTTTCTTCCTGGAGTTTTCAGTTACTAACGTTGCCCTGGAACACCTTAGGTATTTACAAATCAATTTTTAATAACAGTAATATGCATCCCAAAGGAATGTGGGATGGCTGCAAGTCTCATCAAGCTCTAACACAGATCTGGAGCCATACTAGTTAAACACACTTTTCTTCAAAACTCTGCTCAGGCAAAGTGACATATTTCTAGTGAGACTGTTCAGTCCACACCAAAAAAATAGACATATCCTGAGGAAAAACAAGATCCATCCAAATAATGGCTGTGTGCTGCAGCTGGAGGTCTGTTTCCAGAAAATAGCTAAATATAAACATTCCTGACTGGATGGGTGGGAAGCCAAGGCTGCCTTGCAGCACAGATACCCACTGAACAGGATTACCTATTAGCAAGCTAATCCACAAGAATTCGTTCTGCACTGACAGGAGATCAGAGAAAGAAGCAATACAGCTGCTTCAAGTCCAATTATATAATTAATAGGACCTCTCTGAAAATGCCACTGTGGCATCTGCTAGGTCCCATTCCTGGACCAAGCTGCTCCATTTCCAAATCCAGAGGTTCCATTCTGTTAGCTGTCAGTCAGGAACTCTGCACACCATCCCAGGGGATCTGCAGCTCTGGTTTTCCTCTGCTTGCTGCAGTGCCACTGGAGATGATGTGAGAAGGAGCCACAGCTTCGCTGCTGCTGTCCCAGATTCCAGCTTGGAAAGGACACAGCAACCCCAGCTACAGGACTTTACATAATCTTTGTACTTGTACATCGCTTCTGCTTTTTTAAGTGACCTCTCAAATAGAAATCTGAAGTGTCACAACAATGACACAGCTGTAAAAATAGGATAAATCTTTCATAGGGATACTTTAACACAATTCTGCCACAACTTTGAGCTGGGTTTTGGCAGACCCAGTCATTAAATCCTACATGTTCCTGTAACCTGTACTTTAGGCTTTTTTCTGGAGAAATGTAATTCTGCAGAGTTGCCACCTGAAATTCTGGACCAGATGCCACAGAGTTTCCAAGAGTTTCCGTGGATGTATTACAAGAGTTTCCTGGCCGTAATTACGGATCTTTGCAGTAATGAAAGTCCTCTGTCGTGCTTCCCCATTAAGCTGAATTCAGATGCAAGGGATGGTGCTAAGTCCAGTTAAAAAAAACAAAGGTACTGCATGTGACACAGGACATTCCAACCCTGATTCTCTTCCTGCCAGTCCTCCCCCTGAACACTCAAGTCATCACCTGCGGAAACCAACGATTTTGTGCCTTTGTACACAAGACTATTGGAGGGTATTTTATAGGCCCATCTTGTCCAAACGCTGAGAGCAGCCCTCAGAGACTGTTCTGACCAGTTTTAGCAGCCTGCCTTGAATTTAAGCTATGCATGACTTAGGAAGAACGAGCTCGTTAAATACATTCCAGAGGTGACTTAACATAAGAAAAAAACACACCTCTTCCGTGCAGTGCTAGCAAATGTGCTGCTATGCCAGGTGGGGTTCCTCTGGGAATAATTTGCTCAGCTCAAGTTAAGATTCTGCTGTCTGAACATAATAAGAGGGCTTGGGAGAAGGCACGTCTGCCTCCTGCCCAGTCATCCACACTTGTAAGAGCTTCCAAATACTGAAAGAAGTAAAAATAGTTTGACTGGGAAAATGAAGGAATCTGGTACGAAAGAGTTGCTTTCAGAAATAGAATATCTCTGTGGCTGCAGATATTTTAAACAGATCATCACCAGAAGAGCCTTCATTTGTGCTTTGACCAAGGTGTTCCTGTGATGGACCTGACTGAAAAGAGCCTGCTCCATGCCAGTTCTTTCCTGGATTGGATTCCTTATTGCACAGTAAAACAAGAAATGTACTCAAGAAACTCAAGAAATAATAATTTTAATAAAACCTCAGGGGATGTCAGGTGAAATGGAACACAGATCTGTCACATAATATTCACTGAAGTACATAAATTAAATCTGCTCTTTTGGTCGTAGCCCACTTTACCTTTCCCTTTTGGTAGAAATGTGGAGCCCAGCTCTGAATTCAGAAGAAATGCAACAGCTACACTGTTTGTCCTCCTCAGAGAAGGGCTGTTTAGGAACCAGCTGTGCTGGGAGTATCATCTGCTATATCCCAGTGTGTTTGCTGGCAGGAAGTGATTTGACATTAAATCTATTCAAGATCAGAAATCACTGCTCACTTCCAGTGTTATCCGTTTTACGTTTTTCAGAAGATTCAATGGTCAAAGTAATGATCGTTATATATTCAAAACTGAAAACACCCCCCAAACAAAAACCAAGCAACCAAGCAAAAAAGCCAAACCCACAAATTCTACATCCCTGCTAAGTGAGGGATATCCAAACTATTCATCTGCATGCCAGGGCTTAGCCAGTTAAGAATTTCTTCAGCTGTGGGATTGAAATATGTCCCCAAAAATTAATTACCAGAACAATGTTTTCAACTGCCTACTCCATCTCATGGATCCAGCAATTCCCTCCTGGGGCTGAAGATGCTTTTCTTTCGTTTGTGCAGCTCACAGGACATCTTTTTGATTTCTGGCCCAGCTGCACTCCTCATCAGCCGTGGAAGTTCCCCTCTGCTGATGAATCCAAGTTTGTCTTCTTTACTCCTAACACTTGGTCCTTCTTAATCTCTTTTTCCCTAATCATCAAAAAGCACTTTGCAGATATTAATGTGCAGGTTTGCCTGCTGGCACACTCCCAGTTTCCATTCAGGTTAGTGATTTAGAAACTGTACTTTAGTCACTACAGCACAACAAAGAACGTGCTTAATAGAACTCGAGGAGCTGCTTTTGTTCTTATTTACATCAGCTCCTATTTGTCTTTACTCTTTTGCTAATTGTGGAAATTAGCTCAGCACTTCTCTTGCTTTCTAGGAGAAAGAAGCTTCCTGAGTGATTTAATTTGCTGGGGAGAGCAAGGCTGGTGTGTGGAATTTTGGGAAGAATTTGCCAGATAAGATCCCAAGTCCAAGCCAGGCATGCTATTTTTATCTCTGATATGGCTGAGTTGCAGTAGTGATGTTACAGTAGCAGTTAATTTAGGGTTCAAAGCAAGGTAACAGGCAACTTGATACTCAGTAATTTTGTGTTATTAAACATGGGTTATGAAATGTTACTTCTGAAAAGGCTATTTTGTAAGTACATCACAAGGAAATTCCTTTTTCTTGGCATTGAGGTGCTGCTTCCGTGGATCTTGGCACAGAGCAGTGTGGGTCTATCACATTGTTGCAATCCGAAGCGAAGTTTGGTTCAAATAAGATAATACAAAAATGAAATAAGAGGACAGCTGTATTACTCATGGTTAGTTGTCTATGCACAAACAGAAATGCTGATACCAACACAGACTTTTCAGTCCAGCAGAACCTCTGCAAACAGGGGTGTTCTCTGCCTGAATACATCACTGCAGGTGTGGGTATGAGTTAAGGAGAAGGTTAAAAACCTGTCCCTGGATGACACCAAGCTCAGGTAGAAAAAGAGTCCTGGAGCCCTGGCCATGTGTGGTCAGAGTACAACAATCTAAGAGGAGGTTATGCCAAACACTGCAGCTAAACTTTAAGCTGGCCTTAAAGGAACAGATCCTGTGGTATCTGAGGCATGAACTTTTCGTGCTGCTCTCTGCTCTCAAACTGCCTTTATAATAAAAAAAACCTCAGTGCCTAATTTCCCTTTTCCCTGAGCTGTAGTTGGGTTTTTGGGCTTTCTGCTGAATATCCTGGCTCAGCCCTGTGGTGGAAGCAGGATCTGATGGTGAATGAACTCTGCTCAAACCCCAGGTTTTGTCGTGGCTTCATTGCTTCAGCAAAGAGATTTGTGGATTTATTTTCATATCAATTAATGCCCACAAGCATAGCAGGTGAAGTGCTTATGTTCAGTTGTTTCTTTTCCAATCTGCATTGCTGTGAGCACATACACTGATAATATTACTTACATTTGGTCTTCTATTCCCTCACCTATAACATTTTAGCTACAAAGCATAAAAAGTACGTGAGGATAATTCCATCAATCCTGTTGTTTTGTAACAGTTGTGACCTTCTGCTTGTCCTGGAAGCCCGAGGGTTAAAGGAAACACCCTATAGATCATTGTCTTTGGCAACAATTCCAAAGTCTGATTTATGTTCTTTCCCTTGCTCAAGTACTCAGGGCTGCTCCTAACGAAGCTTCTTAGTGACAGGAGAGCCGTGGGCATCCCTTCAGTCACTTTGCTCGTTCCTGGAGGTCCCCTGCTGTCCCCAGGGCTGTCCCTCCCTCGGGAGCAGGGCAGTGGTAAGGTAGGAGTACCCTCTGCTGGCACGTTTTGTGCTGAGCTTAGTCCCACAGCTCCCCAGCCTGCTTGTTAGTCCACAGCACATTTCCCAGTTATCCTTACCTCCATGTACTCACTGACAGATTTCCCTTCAGAGGCATTTTTATACTTTAGTAAGTTTGATTTTACTATTCTACCTGAATTTTATATTTTTTCATCATAGTATGACATAGGTCGTTGTAAATAATTTCTTCCCCTGCTTGGCTTTCAGGTCCTTGAGTTAAATATTTTTTTCAACAATCAGCATTTGGATAAAACATATTATAATTTGTTTTGAAGTGCTGATACACTCAATACCATACATGTTACATGGAATGCTGACGGGATTCCAGATCACATTCCAGGGATCACAGATAAACAGTGAGAGTCTTGAGGAAGCTTCTACAACAGAAATCTAAGGGGGAGAAGAGTTTTGGTTTCTTTTCAACCACAAAAGTGAATAGCGAAGAAGAATCGCTCTTCTGGGACTGGGAAATAAAAATTGTCATGGGCTAGAGGTGAATCCAGGCCCTGTTTAGCCACTCTTAGCTGGAATTCAGAGAGGAAATCCTGGGATCTGAGGCCTTTGGTGAGTGTTGAATACAAAGGACATGGAGCATAACTGGGAGAAAGGAGTAGCTGCAAGTCAAGATTAGAAATCCCCTTGGGGCCAGGAAGAAGGAACAGATTGTGCTGCCCGTGGTTTGCCCCACGGCTGGTTCTGAGCATTCCCTCTCCCAAACGCTCCAGTAGAGGTTTAGGAAAGAAAAGCCGCGGTTCCCTCGGGCCCCTCATTGTCCTGCTGTGTTTAACTCTGCTGTCTGCCCATCTCTGGCACAGAGGAACCAGGCGCCTGCTCTAAGGCTCCTCACAGATGTTCTGTGGGCTGCTTTATAACGGGGCATTGATGGAAAGCCACAAAAAACCACGACAGTTGCTCTTTAAGCTTCTTCAGTGACAAGTGTCTAAAGCAAAACCTGGTACCTCTGCTCTGTAACAGCATCAGATCCATCCAGAACATCAAAGCTGTCACTGAGCAAGCGACACAGAAGACATGACAAAATAACACAGTAGGCTGCAGGTAAAATAGCAAATGATTGTATTTATTTTCAGTGTTTACCTCAAATAATCCTTTGGAGGTCTGAAACAAAAGCAAGGCAGAGCTCGGTAGGTGTCAGTCCTTTGAGACTCTTTCCACAGCTCCACCACCGCACCCATCAGTTGGGTAACAGCTGAGCTGAGGAGGAAAACAACCCAGCTGGGTTTCCTTTCCTGTCCCTGACACCCGGGGATCTCTGGTGGCTGGCACGGCCCTGCCTGGATGTGTCACCTTGTGAGACAGCACTTCTTGGGGCAGCACCTTCCAGAGATGTTGCATCAAAGAGGAATTCCCTTTGGAATGTCTGTGTTTGTAATGTCTGGTCGGTACTGGCTATGAATTATTAGTCACAGCTTTGCAGTTTACACTGCAGCCCCAAATTCCATTGTATTCACAATTCTGTCAAAAATAACCATTTCAAAATGCTTTGACATCTGCTTTTCTGGAGAAATGGGATCTGCTTTCTTTCCCTGATAGCTCTGTCAGACTGTGAAAGGTAGCTGTGAAATACCTGGTGGGTTACAAATCCAACACAGCTGCAAGAATTTACAAGTCTGAAGCTGTGTGATTACTGCAGATTGAGAGGTCTGTTAAACGAAGAGATTTGGATTTTCTCTTTCCAGGAGGGAAGCTGTGCTTTGTGGAAGTTGTGGTTTGGTTTGCTTTGCTGCTCTGATTCATATTTAGAGTCAGACATAAGTAGAGCTCACCTCAGCCCTTTCTTTCAGGGGTGATCTCGGATTCAAAATCCGAGTGAGGTTACAGATTTTTGACTTGAGATCACTTGGCTTCTTTTCTAGGGTCTTCTGATTTGAATGATTTGTTTTCAGAAGGCTTTATCTGTCCTTAACTGTGCTTTGTAAACTGAGGGGCCAGATCCAGCTGAGATCAAAAGCTTCCCATCAGATTAAGGGAGGGATGTAAATGAGACCCCTTTCAGATTTCAGAGACGCAGACAGAGCTGTCATTAGCAAAGCAGACAGTGGGATTTCTCTTCTCCAGCCATAACTATTGGCTCCTATGTGGTTATCAAACCTTGCACCATATCCCGATGTTGATGTCTTATCCAGTATCCCGCTGTCAGTTGTGTTGGATAATTACAAACTACAGGAAGTGTGTTCATCTGAAGGACAGAAAACAGAAATGGGAAATACCTGTTAAGGTATTGGTCCAATAATGCATTTATGAGGGGCTTGTCAGACGAGGGTAGAAAAAAAAAGTGTAGTGTTTCTTGACTTGACACTTTCTAAACCCTTCTTTCATCTCCCTCTTCCTCCTCATCCTCCCAAAAACAACACTCACATCAAAGTGCTTTGACTTCAGTAATTTGCAATCTTGAAATTCAGTTCCATAATTTTCACATCTCCATCCCCAGAAGTCTCACCTAGATCACCTAAGCTGTTTCCTGAGTATATGCACTGAAAACGGTACAACTTTTTAATTTTTTTTAAGTAACTTTAGTCGTGTGTTTGTTCGCAGTTTCTGTCACGTATGCAGACCCCTTAAAGTAAATGAATACGGCAAACATGCAGCAAATTCAGAGATTTGGGACAACTTGCACTTTCCTGTCCTTGCCCACAATGTAATGTCAACAGCACACGCAATATTTATCATTTTCAGCTATCAAAAGGCAGTCACAATATTTGCCCACCTTTTTGACATGACCGGAATTCCTCCAATGAATTAAATCGACATATTAAACACCTCATTTAGCTGGGTAAGTGGTAATTGCAATACGTGTAAGTGCACGGCGAGGTGTCCGCGATCGCCCTGGCATTCCCAAGAACTGAGCCGGGGCAGCAGCCGGGAGACAGAGAGCGTGTGTGTGTGTCTGGGAGAGGGTGGGGTGGAATATTCATGCCGTTGAAAAGACTCACGTTGTTACTTAACAACTCCATTAACCTCCTGTCACAAGTCGTGACCTTGTGCTGACCCTGGCCGGCAGAGCAGCCCAGCTCTGGGGGACAAAACATGAAAGTGGGAGAAGGAAGGAGCAGAGGAGGAGTAAAGCTCAGCTCTTCACGGAAGAGGCTTCCAAAGCCTTTCAGACACACGCGGAACAAAAGCCGCCGTGCATAGGCCATCCCCACCCAGGCACTCACTCCCTGGGAAGGCTGTTCCTGGGGAGTCTTTCAGAGCCAGCTGCAGCCTCACACGACCTTTCAACTGCGAGGTTCCTTTTAATGCCAGCCCGTCTGATAAAGCGAAGGGAAGCAGCCCGGGAGCACACAGACAGCAGCCTTTGCATCTCTTGTTTCTGTCCTGCTTTGCTTTGCAGCACAGCCCTGTTTGCGCAAGTGCTGCTGGAAGCTCATCCCACCTGAATTTGAAAAATTCAGTGAAGGGGAAAACTTCACGGAGCAAAGATGCTTTTTCTGTAGCTTTTTGGTCCCTGGAGTCGTTTCGATAGCAGTGATGGGAATTAAAAGCCGAACTCTGCAATGTCAGTATCAGGAAATGGCCAAAGTCACCCCAACTTTAAGTGAGAAGGAAGAAGGTGGGATCTGACTGGCATGGGTTGAAGGGCAGCAAGAATTTTTTTTGCAAAGAACACTTGGAAAAGTTCAGGGGGACCTGTAAAGTGGTACTTCGAAGGCAGGCTGGGATCTCAGTGAGGGCTGTGGAGAGAGATGATGAGAAATTCCTCCTGGTGAAGGGCTCTGAGGGGAAATATCAACTCACAGAAGCTCAGGCAAAGTGGGGATTTTTCCTTTTATTTTCTAACTGAGTAGCAACAAAACTGGTGAGACCTCAAGAGGGACAGGGGTGGCTGCAGTGAGCCTTGAGGAATTATTCACATGTTTTGCTGACCACAGATTTTGGTCAACAGGCACCTCACTGCTCAGGGAAGTGCTGATCCATCTGACCAGTGGCTCATTTATTCATTTGCCCTCTCCACAGACATCAGGACAGGATGTTTTAGAGGAATTTCCATAAAGAGCCTTTCTAAAATAATCTACTTCAAAAAGAGGCTCTTGGTGCAAGCAGAGATTGGCTTCTGTTCTGAAGCTTGAGGTTTATGAAAATCGCTGTTTCTCTTTGATTTTCCAGTAGTAAATAATTACAGGTTCGACATCCTCAAGCTTTTAAGTACCATGACTCAGACATCCTGCTATGAGATGGTTCATAAAATTCTCACTAACCTAAAAATAATAAACACTGGGTTATTTTTGCTTTCTTCCTGGCTTTGCATCCTTTAGGGTTACAGGTTTTGGGTTTTCTCCTGTGGCTGTTTAACGTGTCCTCCTTACTCTGAAGGCTGAGGACTCTACGTGCACAGCAAATTCCAGGAGTGAGCTCATCCAGAGAAGCTGGACAGCTCTCAGGAACTGCAACAAAACTCTGACAGCAAGCAGAGGAGTTCTGGCACAAAATCCTCTAGGGTAGCCGTGTACCAGGAAGTTCCCAAATGTATAAAGCCATATATTCTCCAAGGGCTGTATCTCGTGTTTGATCTCCAGGAGCAGCAGCACAGAGCCCTTCCCGTTTGACAACAGCCAGGCCAGGCCAGCTGGGCCCTGCACCCCTCCCACTTCCCTCTGCAGCTCCCAAATTCAGCTCAAGGCTGCTGGCCCAGCTCTCCCTGTTTACATGTTTCCAAATTCAAGGAGGAAAAGGGAATATCAAACAGACCTGGGCTCTTTTGAAGTGGCTGGAGGATGCTATCAGGTCCAGGGGGTGTGTGATGCCTTTGAGGCTTGTTTGTCTTTCCCTGGTCCTTGTGTGCAGGCCTTTAACCATTCCAGTCTCCAAAGCCATCTCAATCCCAAAGGAGTTTTAACCAGCCATTCCAATCTCCAAAGCCATTCCAAAGGAGTTTTAACCAGCCATTCCAACCTCCAAAGACATCCCAAAGGAGCTTTACACAGCTGTTCCAATATCCAAAAATACCCCAAAGGAGCTTT
Organism: Orthonyx spaldingii; assembly: GCA_013397795.1. NCBI lineage: Eukaryota > Metazoa > Chordata > Aves > Passeriformes > Orthonychidae > Orthonyx > Orthonyx spaldingii. The sequence continues at coordinate 705,126 of VZTJ01000389.1, forward strand.
ACACAGCCATTCCAATATCCAAAGATATCCCAAAGGAGATTTAAACAGCCATTCCAATGTCCAAAAATACCCCAAAGGAGCTTTACACAGCCATTCCAATATCCAAAACCATCCCAATCCCAGTGGAGCTTTAACCAGCCATTCCAATTTCCAAAACTATCCCAGTCCCAATGGAGTTTCAACCAGCCATTCCAGTCTCCAAGGCCATCCCAATCCCAGTGCAGCATCCCTGGCACCATTACAGGGCTGGGGTGCTCTGTGTTGAGACACTTCTCTGGGTGGTTTTCAGGCATGGAAGTTTCTTTATTCTTTGAAAAGAAATGATTGGACTGAAATAAGTTGTTGTCTGCCAGGAAAGAAAATCAGGGATTTGATTTGTTTTTTAAGGAGGAGGTTCTGTCCCTTGGCAGAGCTTCCTCCTTTAATGTCAGCTGCAATGGTTGCCGTTTGGAGACCTTCTATCAAACCAAAACATTATTAAATAATGGCCTTAAAATCGTCCTAGTCCTTGTCTCAGCTTTAGCACTGAAACCAGGAGCTCGCCGATCCTCAGATCCTGGTCTGTGCCTGCTCTCTCCTGGCCGGTGGCTGGAATTGCTGCTTGAGCACTTAGGATCGTGTGGAAAGGAGAAACTCAAAGCACCTGGGGGTTTGTTGGGCTTATTTCAGGACCGCCCCACGTTGCCAAATCTCCTTTAATGTGCAAAATCTTTTATAGGTGAAAAAAAGTGCTTTTGCTAACTAGAAAGTAGCGAGGAAGATAAAATTTTGAATCTCCAAAGTCTTGAAGTGAGTTACAGTTTTGAATATCAATATTAGGAAAAAAAAAAAAAACCACAATAAAAATATTTTCAATTCATTGCTAAGAGCTTTTTTAAATCCAGGGTAAGATTCATCGAGTCCTTTTACAGATTTTCGAAGAACTGGACTAAAAGCAGCTCAGACATAGAATCACAGAATAACAGAGTTTGGAAAAGACCCTTAAGACCATCAAGTCCAGCACTGCCAAGGCCACCACTAACCCATGTCCCCAAGTGCCACATTTACACATCTTTTGAATCCCTCCAGATAGGGGAACTTCCCTGCCCAGCCTGTCCCTTGTTTCCAACACAAATTTGTGCTCTGGCCATATGCAGCCAGCAACAGGTTGGAATATCCTTACTTTGATTCCATGTACTCCTGTGTTGTGCTACTTGCACAAAATAAAATTAATTGTAAAAATAGTTTTAAAACCAAAATAATCAACAATCTCTCTGAAAAAAAAAAAACCAAACAAAAACCAAAAAGCGTTTCTTGACCTCTTTTAAAGTTTCATTTTCTCTCTGTCTTTCACTTAAAAATAATGAAAAGTACCAGTTCTGTTTATATGGATCATTTTAGGTATTTTGGGGTTTTAGGCAGCTGCTTAACTGCTATTTCTGTTTGTAGGTCAATTAGTTATGCCCTAAATGGAAAGCAGCAGGAATTTTTCGTTCTTTGGTGTTCGAGCCAGTGAGTCCAAGTAACCAGGAAAGGCAGCAGGGTTGAAGTTTTAGCAAGAACTGGATTGTTTATTATCTGGGTTTTAATCTTTCTGTGATCAGCCCTTTGTTCTCACCTCTCCAGGCCTGGTGAAGGCAAAGCTGGGTTGTGCAGGATCTTCCTTCTTTGCTTCCCAGATTCCTGGGACACCTCTGCAGAGCTTAGAGTGCAGCAGTAGAGGGAAACCACCTTTTTTCTTCAGCTAAAAATAATTTTCCACATCCCTTTCCTTACTGTGTTGTTAAAAATCCCTGTTGGGTGCCATTCAGCTGATTTTCATGTGGCAGCAATTTTCAAAAATTTGGAGACCTGGTGATTTCACAGGGTGTCTGTAACAGAAGAAGTCTGCAAGATTCAGGTTAAAATGGCCAGAAATCTTCCTGAGATCTTTATGGTCTGGTGTGGTTTGCTCTTAGATTTTGGTGTGTGATGCTTAGGAGAAAAGGTTGGGAGCAGCCTGAGGTGCCCTGACCAATCTTTCCTGCATTGAATCCTGCAAAAAAAAATCTCCTGCAGATTGGTAGATTTTGTACTTGACTGGTTACAGAGCATGGGCAGAGATTAAAGAGTCATCTTTAATTGGATGCCTTTTAAGGGTTCAGAAACATTGTGTGATCTTTTTGCCTCCTAAGTATTGTCTTAGGCCAAAATATTCTCCTTCTCTATCTCCTGTAATTTGTCATAAAATTGCTATCCTAGTCTTAGGGACATGGTGATAATTTCCATGACAACACAGAAAGCTTCCAGAAACAGAGATTTCTGACTAAATATATGAAGGTTGTTGAAAAGCACAACTGCAAGAATTCTGCCTACCCACTGTAAATAACAGACAGAAAAGTTAAGGTTACATGATCTCATCTTTTGAAACTGGAATGTTCTTCACATCATGCTGATTTACTGAATGTTGGATTTTTTTTTTTTTAATTGGGTGAACAAGCATCTCTCCAAACAACAGCAATAAGCCCTTGATATGCTGACCCACAAAGCCTTGCTCTGTGTCATGGTCTTAAATAAAAATACACAGAACAAATACCCAGAACTGAGGCTTTCCGACAAGATGGCTGGAAACAACTGAAACACTTCTAATCCAGCACTGGGGCTAAATGCAAAACTGTGTAAAAGTGCAAATGTAAATGTAAAATGTGCTCAGATCTCAGCCTGCAGTTTAAAGCCGTGATAAACTAAGTCCTAAAGACTCATATTTGGAAATGTTCAAAGCCAAAGAGACTCCAACCCTGAGCTGTCATTTCCCTTGCTGGCTGATCTACCTGTGACGGAGTATCCAGTTGTCTTGGTGTCAAATGGGGTTTTATAGCAGTTTTCCAGGATTTTAACCACCAGTCCCTGTTACATGAACAGCACCCCTGTGTTTGAGGCATTCTGAGGCAGGATCAAGCCAATCCTTCAGCAGCTTAGAAAGAGAAAAAGCCACTGTGCCATGCCCAGGGGTGCAGCAGGGCCCGTTCCATGGAGTTCCATGTTGGGGAAGGAGTTAATTTGTAATATATTTGTTCATGGATTTAGAAAAGCTCTCCCTGAAAGTGATGTTGATCATCACCGGTGTGCTGCACCCACACACTGCAGTGACTAACAGCTCCTAATTCACGCTAATAACTTCCCAGAGGAAATTGGGAATGCTTGGCCCTTCACCCTGCCCTGCTCTTTTATTGTGGTTCCTCTTTGCAGATCAACAGGCCTTGCAATTTAACCTGGCCGTCCCCACCTTTCTGCTGCCTTGATAAATGCTCCATTTGCATGGAAAATAATGCAAATCAGTTATTGAATTTTTGCCTTACTTAATTGCAAAGCTGGTTACTGCTCTGTGTAAACAAGCTGATGGTGTTTTGTTTGCTGACAGGAAAAAAAATAGAATTGGGACAGTTTATATTTGGCAATGCTTGGTTTTTGTGGGTGGTTATGGCCTAATCCTGATGGAGACATTTGGTTTCTATTGTATGCTAGAAAATAACAAGATTTTAGAAAAGAAATCCTGACTCTTCTTGGTGGGAAGTGTTTGATTCATCCCTGATCCATTTTTTCCCCTTCTGTTATATTAATAAAATCTGAAGTATCAAATGAAAAGGGATTAATTGTATTCTGGCATCCAGCAGCTTTGGTTCTGTTTTGCAAAATTTTCAGTTGCTACTTTCATTGCTCAAAGGCTGTGAAGTGTCACGATGCTCTGTGGGTGAAATTTCATTTGTTTCCCCTTTCTTTGCAGAGGTAGAAATAATTCCAAAGGGGGAGGAAAGGAGACTTTGACGTGTTAGTGTCAAATCTTGTGCCCTGAGGAAGTCCAGGAACTCTATCCCTGTACATGGCAGCGTGCAGGGACACCACCCCTCTGCCCACAGCACAAGGATAACGATCAGGATTGGGGCTTGAGGGGAAAAAAAATTGCTGGGAAGGGTTGGGGGCTTGTGCTGCACTCTGTGAGGCCCTGGCCTTTGCAAAGCATTCTCAGCTTGTCCAGAATGAGCTCCCAGCCCTTCCTGATTTGTTGTCACACTGTGGCTCTGCTGTGCTGCCTCTGATCAGACTTTTCAGAGAGTTCCTTTGGAGGTGTCTGTCACATTCCAGGGCGTTATGCAATAAAAGCCACCCTCATTTCCCCTGCAGCCTTCGTGTGTGTGAGATTCATGAGATAAATTCGGGAGGTTCCCATCTCCTGGTTATCCCAGACATGCACAGGGATGGGAACTGGGCACCTCCACCTGGGTTATCCACAGACAAACACCTGGCTGGACAAGTATTAATGATAATGTGACTGGGGGGAAAAAGGAAATCCATCTTTTCTTACAACAGGCTCGTAAATTGGATCAGCCTCTCGGATTTCCAGTGATCCAAAGGACACTGGCTTCTCCTCATGGCTCCTTTTCATTCCATAATAGCCCGTGGTATTTTAGTGATAGGGAACTGTGGGGAGCTACATAAGCCTTGCTGTTCTGGGCCAAAAATAGTTTCACAAGAAGCGACTCCTGCCAAAGAATTGGTTCTCTTAAGTCGCAGACTTTGGCCTCAAAGTGTTGTGGAATGCCATGAGCTCTAAAAGCAGGAGGAAAAACATATTTGCAGGCAGGGTTTTCATTTGATTCTATCAGTGTGGACTCCGAGTAGTATAAATAAATGAATTTCAAGAACAGACTGTATTTAGCTCTAATTAAAGGAAGATTTCAAAAATTGCAGATTAAGTAAATACTGTGTTAGCTGTGTCTGTTACAGCCATGGCAAACCAGCCTGTTTGGAAGCTGAATTGTTTCCTGGAGGCTCATAAGAAGAGAGTGTGTCCTACATGGTATTTTAGCACAGAAAGTCTGGGATGAGCAAAATGCTCCTTATGCCCAAATTAAGGGCCCAAATGCTGCTCTGCAGCCTGTGGTGGTTCTCTGTGCTGGGCAGGAATTGCCCCTCAGTGACTGCAGTTACACAGCTCCCAGAAACAAATAATGCAAGGGCAAACTCCTGGGAACTGCTGTAGGAAGCTTCACTCCAGCTCATTTTGCTTCTGGTGTCTCAAACAAGAGAGATCCTGAACCATGGGGGGATTTGATAGAAAAACAAGACAAATATGATGCAGTTGCACCCCTCATCAGGCTGTGGTGCTGCCACTGTGACAACTCCTTAGGCACAGCCTTGGCTCAGAGGTTTTGTGCCACTGGGAGAGCCCCTGGGGGCTTTGGGTGCCCAGTTCTTGTGGGTGTTGTTTGTTCCACTTGAGTTTTTCAAAGAGGTAAAGCTAAGCTTTAAAATATGTGGGCTAATGAGATCACAGCAAACCTCTTTCAGCTGAAAATTTAATTTAAAAATTGTAATCTCTTCAGGAAAGGAACTAGGCCTCTGTTTAGGTTTTTGCAGTAGATGTTCGTGCAATGTACAGCACAGGCTGATGCAAGAAAATCTCTCTTGTAACAAGAGGGGAGAACACATCTCTCCACACAAAATATTCACCACACCAGAGAGTTGTCCAGAATCTCCTTCCAGGATCTTTTACAAGATTTTTGTATCTTTTGTGTAAGGTTGACACATATGGTGTGTCCATATAAGGGAAAAATAGGTTCCTCTCTGAGGCACAATTCATCTCACCCTGGCAGAGATATTTCCAGATGTCCAGGATAAGACAAAGTGTGCCCTTCAAGTGCTCCTTTCTCCCAGTTGTAGAGAGAAGTTGGAAAACCGGCCCTCAGATATATTTATGTGTGCTCTGCAGATATCCAAAGGCTCTGACATTAATCTGGGCTGTGTGCTCTTCAGGGGTGCCAGCAGATAATCCCTCTGTCCAGCTCTTTACCTACGAACAAATACAGAACATTCTCGCCGTGGATTTTCTTTAATGCAAATGAATCATTTCAAGTGTTACAGCCTTACAAATAGTTCAGGGAACTTTCACCGTTTGTGCATGGTTGTGGTGTTACTCAGAAATACGTTAGAAAAAGACAAAGGAGACAATTTAAAATTTGGGACAAATCCGAGGAATTCAGTAAGGAACTCTCAGCTGGGATTCCTGAGTCTAATTACTTTGCTTGGATTTCTCCTGTAATTTATGGTAGCCTGTCCAAGCAGAAATCACTCTGGCAGTGTTCCAGCAGACTGACAGGATACAGGTTAAAACCCATCCAGCTTTCCAAATACATGGTTCCTCCCTTCCCACTCCCTTTCTTTCCACATTATATCTCCAAAATGAGAAAGCCCAGTGCTAACTCTGAGCTGAGGGCTGAGACTGCACAGTGTGGCCACATCTCCTGCCTTCCCCTGCTTGGTGAAGCGTTCAGTGCACCACCAGTCCTCCACAGAAATTGGTCAAAATTTTCATCTTAAGGTGGGGAAAAAAGAGGGTTTTGAGGGAAATATTGTCACTGGTTCTGAGACTTTCCAGTGTAAGGTCAAAACCGTTTGTTTTCCTTTGCTGTCTGCATTAGGACTGGTTTATTGGAAGTGGTGCTTGCTCCATGCCACCAGTTCAGGGCTGATCTGGGTGTTATCTCTGAGAGCTGCAGATAGAAGGGTCACCTTCCAGGGCTTTCAGGGAGCAGATAATCAGGTGTGCCAAGGAGGAAGTTTATGGGTAGCTCCTGTCCTGTAGGATAACAGAACCATTAGTGTGGGAATACAGGAGTGGTCCAGGAGAGCTCCGTGCCATCCACCCCTGACTGGGCTGATGGAGAGGAGCACTGGGCTCCCACTGATGACTCCAACGTGGATTATTCAGCTCAGGTCAGGAGACAGAAATTGAAAATGAGTGGTTTGAAAATGTGGCTAAACAGAGCCCAGCTGCCTGGGATGTACAAAGCCACTGAGGGGAACCTTGGTGCTGGAAAGCCGGGATATAAAATAAATCTCTGTTTGGAAACAAGCAGGCTCAGTTTGGAATTAGGAACATCCCTGGTTACCAGTAGGTGTCATTGCAGGTTTGCAGTCACTGGGGCCCCAGCTCTTGTGACATTGCACCCAAACCACGGCCCTGCTGCTTGCAGCTTCACCTGCTGCCATGGATGGAGCCAGCGCCTAATTCCCACACCGCTGGCCACTCTCCTCAGTAATTCCTGCTTAATGTTGTTCCTTAGATAACAAATTTGTACCTTCAGCACTCCAAGGGGTGTGTAGCAAGCAGCTTTGTTTCTTCTGGGCACACATTGCACGAACCCAAAGAGGGCACCTTTGGGAAGGCCTCTCTCTACGATGGAAATGCGACTTGGCCAAGATTCCCAAGTCACCAGCGACTGAGCAAATCTCAGATTTCAAAGAAGCCCAGGCGTGCTTGACTGTCTGGAGACTGGATCTAGAAAAGCGACCTTTTTATTGCTGCTGCATTGTTCTTCGGGTGGATCAGCTTTCTGCCTCCCGTCCCAGGGGGCTGCAGGGTGTTTGTGTCAGCAGGAGGGAGATGAGCAGCCTGTGGGCAGGAACAAGCAGGTGCAGTTACCAGTGGGGCCCTACCCTCAAAGATCCAATCCCACCTAAGCTCAGATTTCCATGTGCTATCTCACATGGACATAAAACCACATTTGTACCCACTCCAGGCTCTTTGGAGGGCAGAGATATAAAAATACAATCACACTGCAGCCTCTTGTGAGGTGCCAGGTTTCCTGCCCTCAGTCACTCCTGTCCTACCCCAAGTAGGGGTGACCAGGGCTGGGGCAGGACTCAGGGGAGGTCTCTGGCAGCCCTGCAAGTGCCACTCCCACCCCCAGCTCTGCTGTAATTGTTTTGCCCTCAGATCCCTTTTCCTGTTTCAGAGCTGCAGCACAATGACATCCATACACGCTGCTGTAATATACTCTGGCCTTTCTCTTCCTGTGTTGCTCCTGACTGATTAGAGGAGAAATTCTTGTTCTCAGTCCCAAGGCGTTTGTTCTTGCATCCCATTACCATGATCCAGTTCTCCAGAGGAATGTCATTCTTCCTGTAGGGCACTCTGAGCCTCCTGTATATTAATGGTGCCTCCCAGCTTTACAGCATCAGCAAGTTTCACTCCTGTGTTCTGACAGTCCGTGCCAGGGTCCTGCAGGAAAATATTTTACAAGATTGGTTGCAAGTCTGATCCTTCAGCAATCCGAGTAATTGCCCTATACCAGTCCAGTCCTTCCTGGTCCATGCTGTTATAATTTATTTTCAAAACAGTTTTTGATCTAGAGCAAAATTCTTACAGCAAGCCTTGTTTTCTGTGGTTTGACTATGATGTCCCAGCTGATATTTTGCCAAGTTCTGCCCTGATGTCCACATGGATCAATTACACACCCGTGGGCATCTGGTGAGCTGCCATTCCCTCCCATTCAATCCCCAGATGCTTCTTTGGATGCCTGAGTGGGAGCAGTCAAAGAACATAGCTTGGGAGCTTGGTAGTGGAAAATGTTGGCCCTAAGGTCTGCTATAAAGAACACCCCTCCACACAGCCCTGCTGTCACTCACCAGTGGCACAACAAAAACCTGAGTGTTCAGTGACAGGAAAGCCTCCATGGGAAATGTAGGGAGGATGCTACAGAAAGGAGGTACAAACGAAGAACCAAGAGCAATAATTTATTGCACAATATGTTAACTGGCTTAATAGAATGGAAAACTAACTTGCTGTTTCCCTTCCTTTAAAGCCTAACCTAGCCTAGACTCTCAATTCCCAGATCTGAGGGGCTGTAGAGATGCTTTTGGCCAGGAGGAAAGGACTGCCATGCACCTGCCCAGCTCTCTCAGCTGAAAGTTTGAAAAAGACACTGTGGTTCTGCAGGGCAGCTGCAGCTCTGTTCTCATGGCCTTGTAAACCACCAGTGGTCTGGGAACCGCAGAACCACAGCTGTAGCACCAGACAGTGTCCAAACTCCTTTCTTCTCCTTCTTAGAACTGAGCTTGAAGTATTTTTCTTAAAAGAGGGTGGAATTTCAAGGCAAAAATTTATTCAAGAAGCTGATCCACTGAAATCGAGTGAGAAATCTCATGCACATGGAAGTACTAATAGAAAAACAGGTTAATAATGGCAAGGTTCTTTTTTTTTTTTTTTTTCCTCTATAATTGCTTGGAATATGATGGTACAAAATTTATGTTTTTAAAATTTTTGGATGTCATGAAACTTACATAATGGACTAGGCCAAGTAGCTCCTTACAGTTCATTTTATTTCCTGCTCTTTGCTTCAGGGGTAGTGGTGATCTTTTTTTGGGGCATCTGGATTTACTGCAACAGTGAGAGGTAAATTTGGTGTGAAGAGTCTGAAGAGCACTCAAAGATCTTGGTGCTCATGTAGCTGCCCTCAGCATCAGAAACAGCAGGGGGAGGGAAACACACCAAAGAAGGAACATAACCAGAAAACTGAATTTAAATAGTATGACCCAAATTTTCCATGACTGGTTTCATCAGTATCTCCTCAGTTGCTTTTATTCCCTGCTAAGTAACAGCCCAGGAGAGTCCTGTTTATTTTTATGTGAGAGCTCTTTCTGAGACCTGGATTTCTGGGCAGGCACAGCTCCTGCCATCATTGAAGTTGTAATAAATGAAGATGTTTGGTGAGCTGGGATGTTCCCAGGATGCTGCCACATCTCCACCTCACAGCACAGGGAGTGTGCAGCCCTTGGGAAGCTGCTCATAGCAGAGAGCATCTTTTAAGAACTGCTCGAGCTTTAAAGGCAGGGACATGATGCTGCTGATGGACTCAGGCTTTGTTTTGCTCCCTGAATTCCTGTGGTCAGATTATTTACTTTATTGTGCCATTCAAAAGCAGTGGGGAGGTAATTCTTTGTCTGTGTATTTTTCCATTGATGTTGAGCAGGGCTGGATGATTACACGGGTTGTGCTTTGTTAATTATGAGCACTTAGAGACAAATCCCATTGCATTGTTCCTGCAGCCTTTCCAGAACAAATTCCCAGCTGTGCAGCTCCAAAGGCACGGCCACATCATGCAGAGGAGCGTGGGGCAGCCAGTGCCCAGTGAGTGCCCTCCAAACCAGCTCCCAGAGCAGGAGCAGCAGGGCTGTGCTAGCACAGGGCTGCATTTTGCATTGGAATTCTGCATTTTGGGGATTATTCATTAGAATGCAGCTTTCTGCTAACGAAGTTCTGCTGCTTCCAGGGCTGCACTCCCTGGCTGTACCAGCCAGTGGGACCCCACGACCTTCTGCACCCTATAGAACCTATATGCACCTATAAAAAATCCATTTGGCTGTTGCTGCAATATCAGATTTGTTATGTGGCCCACAGGTGGATCAGGGCTCCCACATCCCTCGTAGCCATCCCTCAGTGCACAAATGGTGTTGGATATCCCAAAGACACCAATCCCAGAAGCTGGGAATTCTTGGGCCAGGATGAGTCTCACTGGGCTATTCCTGGAAAGTGAATGCAAAATATGCACGAGGAGTTCAAAGCAAATCAGAGAGGCCACCAAACACGGAGAGATTTTGTTTACACAGCTCCGAAGCTTTTTCCGTGTGATTTCATGGAGACACCCAGAAGATTCCAAGGCTACCAAAGATCTCCCTGCAATTCCAGATGTACCCTGGGCTTTGGGAGATGGGTGTCCTGCTTCACCTGCAGATGTGGAACTGCCTCCCCAGCCTCAGAGATGGCTTTTGCTGGGGATGATTTTCAGCCTGGGTGAAATCCTCAGTTAATAAAAGCCAGCAGCTGGATTTCTTTTGATCCCCAAAACTCTCATGGTGCTATGGCAATTTACACCACTCGAAAATGTGGCTTAGGCACATATAAAAAAAAATCCCAGGCTGCACAGAGCATTTGCAAGAGGAAACCCTGCGTCAGAGCAGTTCTGTTCCAGATCCCTCCCTTGGAGAGTACTCACAAGGTGAAGAGGAGGCAGCCTGCCAACCCGACCTCGTTTTAATTCAGCTCCCTGCGAGACATCAATCTGGGTTTCTACTTCTGGGATTCTCTTGCCTTAGAAACAGTTGCTCATTCCTAGGTTTATCCAGAAGCTGCAGAGCTCTTGTAGCTTTTGTTTGTAATTAGAGAGCAAAGTTTAATCCCCACTTCCTGCTCTATTAATAACAAACCAGCAGCTCTTCTCCTGCACAAGGGAGCAGCAATTGAATATTGAAAACACGGTGACACCTGGCTTGCACACAGGGGTTTTGATCAACAGATCTGAAAGCACTTTGCAAAGGAATGAAGCAGCATTTTAATTTCATTGGAAATGAAGCACAGGGATGTGACCACCACTCTGCAGTGCTCCTGGCCCCTGGGATTACACTGCACCAGCAGGAAAAGATGCCCAAGAGACAGGCAATGTGATGATATGGGGTTAGAGGAACTGGTTGTGTCCCATAAAGGACCTTCCAAAATACACAGAGAAGCACTGAAAAAGAGATTTAAATTAGGAGCTTGCAGTTCTGTTCGAAGGCTGAAGCTGGATGCTGAAAAGTGGTGGGTCTGGCCTAGGGAATTTTTATGTGGCCCATTTTAGAAATAGAATGCTTAGAGCTGTGGGCAGGAGTTTGACCTTTTCCTAAATCACTCCTAAAAAGAGTTCTAGAATCCTCTTGCATCTTTAGCCTGAATCTTTATCCTGAAAGCATTAGAACCCACGTTCACCTTAAAAATAGGATTTGCACCTCTCAGCCCACAGAAATTCTCACTGTCCAGCTTTTCCGGCTGTATCATTCACCACTCAAAATCCACTGTTAGCAGCTCTGTTATTTAAATCTTTCTGAATCCTGGTGACAAACTGGCCTGAGGATTTCCTGCCATGAAAGGAGTTTGTTTTTTTCATGCAGCTTAGGGACGAGTGGTGTTGAGCAAGAGGATTTGTCAGCTGATTCCCTTCAGACATTTGTTATCATTTGGTGGGAAGATGCAGAATTTACTATTCTCAGCAGTAGGCTGATCTACCAAATTTCTCTGTGTTCCTTCTGTGGTTTGGGGAGAGGGATGTCCTTATCTTTGCTCCTTGGGAGGAGAGTATTGGGCATAAATTGTGGGGTCACTGCACTGATGTGCAAGCACCCAGTGGGTGCAGCCAGGGCTGCAGATGTGACCCCTGGGGGAGACCATGTGCCTGTCACACCCCATCACATCCCAAACATCAGCCCCACAAAGGAGCACGTGGTGCCCTTGCTCAGATATGTTTAAGGAAGAAAAACAAGGAATTGGAGTGGTTGCAACCCAGGGTGCAAACAGGGAGGTCGAGACTGTTGTGCTTGGCTTAAGAGAGAGGGCATGTAATGCATTTAATTAAGTATTTGTGTAATTGTGTTTTCTTTTCCTTTCAATCCTTTTATCAGTGATTAGAAGTTTATATTGATGGGCAAAAAATTCAATAATTCCCCAAATGAAAACTTTTGCCCGTGGCAGAGGAGGTGAAAACTACAAAGAAAAAGACAAACGTGGTGCACTGATGTGTGGAAATGTATTTTGACATGGTGATAGCCATGAATGAGTGCTTTGTTCTTGTAGGAGGGCCTGCAAAGGAGATCAAACCAGGCCACTCGTGGTGCAAGAAGTGATGGTTGGTCCAAAAAACCAAATTAATTTGAAATCTGTTTTAAATTGAAGTGTTCCACTCTGGGTGGAGCGATTTGGTGCACAGAACAGATCTGGTTGCCCAGGAAAAGATCCACACAGGAAGGGAAAATAAATACAGCCAGCAGTACCCCCAGAGGAGTCCCAGCTCCGGCGTGTGCAGGGTGCAGGAAGGGCTGGAGCTGCACTCGGTGTCTGGGCAGAACAACTGTGAGAAACTCCAGGAGCGTTTTGCAGCGTGGGAACCGTGCCCGGAGCAGAGCAGGAACACTTGGGAGAAGCAGAGCCCAGAGCAGGAAGTCCTTAAAGTCACCCACATTCGCCCATGGCTCCACCAGGGCCATCCCAGCTGGGCTGAGGCTGCTGGAGAACCCATCCTTTTATTTCTCTGGCTCTCTGGATGTGCCTCTCTGGATTCAGCAGCTCAGCACTCCGTGCTCCCCCTCTCCTCTCCCCATCTCTCCCACACTTTGACCTCACACCATGAAACTGTCAGAGTGAGGAAACAGTTTGAGCTGAAACATTCATTCTACATTACGTGATTCCAGATTAAAGGCAGGAAACATTTAACCCTTTGAGAGCCTCTTCCCTCTTCCTGGGACGCCTTGGCTTTCCAACTCCTTGCAAACCACGTGTAAGTGGGTGGTGAGCATTGATGCTTTTTAGATGTCTGTTCTTGTCTTACCAGTGGCTCTTCCCAGAAGCCACAGCACAGGGATTCAGGAGTGTCTGGACTTTGCAAACTGAACATATTCTCTCAGCCCTACTCATGATTTTTGATTCTTCCAGTGCTGAGATGTGTTTGCAGTGTGGGAGAAAAGTGCATTTCCAAATGTATAAAGAGATGAACCTCTGGCTCCATGTGTTTCACTTCATTTGAGGTTCATAAGTGCAAATGGCTAAAATTCAAGCTACAAAAATAGATAAAATGAAGACTTTCAATGATTAGCACTCAAGATTTAGAAACAAAACTTCTTGCTTTCTTTAAAGCTGCCTAATAAATAACTCCCACAGAACAGCACTTACATATAAAATGTATCATTTCACAGACCTGACACAAATGTGTATTCTGGGCTTTAAAAGCTGCTCTTTTGGCAGATTAGGGCTCTCCTGAGAGCCAGCTCCTGCTCTCCAGCACAGACTGATGAACACTTGTCAGATATATTTGGTATCTGGTGCTAACTCTTGGGTTCTGCACTTCATAGGTGGTCCTGGCAGCTCAAAGAATGGCAACTCCAACCCTCCACTCCTTGCTGGAGCTGTACCAGCATCTGCACTGGGAACAGCAGCAGCATGGCAGTCCCTGAGGAGCAGAGGTGACTTTGACACAGCCTGATGGAGCCACGTGGGCTGGAAGGTGACGAGGACGTGGGGGTTCCACCACTGCTCCGAACGGATGTGGATGGGAAACTCTAACGGCCCTCCCAGGCCTGGATTCTGGGTTTCTGTTTCAGCAAAGCACCTCCAGAGGTGCAGTTCACAGAAACAGCACTTTGGTTCAGCCTCAGGGAGCCTATAGTTCCCAGAAACTCTTTTTCTGTGCATTTGGGAGGTTCTTACGGATATTGACCTCTGCCACCATTCCCAGATGGAGGGATTGGAGCGCAGACTGCAAGGGAGAATTGCCACCACCATTTCCTCCACATCCAGCAGCACCACCAGCCTATCACCCTTCCCAGAGCTTGAGGGAGGGTCAGTCTCCCTTACGGAAAATCAAAGGCAGACAGGAGAGTAATTTAAAGGTTTGATTCCTCTTCCATTCCCAGACCCCACTGCTGTTTACTGACAGTCACAGAACAACTGGGGTGGGCCTTGTCCTGCTGGATAAAGAATGAAGAGTCTTGTTTGTTCAAAACCAAACGGAATGGTTTGGGGTGGGAGGGACATTAAATCCCATCCAGTGCCACACCCTGCCATGGGCAGGGACACCTCCCACTGTCCCAGGCTGCTCCCAGCCCCAGTGTCCAGCCTGGCCTTGGACACTGCCAGGGATCCAGGGGCAGCCACAGCTTCTCTGGGCACCCTGTTCAAACACTTTTGTTTATAGAGCATGAGTTTGAGTTCAGGTCCCCAACAAATGTAAAACCATCAAAAACAGGCAGCCAAGGGAATAGGCTGTTACATTATCAATGTGGTGTTCCAAATCAGCTTTCTCATACTGGCATAGGAGAACATTGGGTTTTGAAGTGAAATACAGTGCAGAGCACTGAAGAGGGGTGGCCTCTGCAAGCATCTGGAAACCTGGGTCACAATCAAAAGTGATATAATCCAACTCTTTGTGTGACAGTTCAAAGGCAACCTCAGAAACAACCCAACCTCTGCTTATCTGGTGAGCTTTCTAACCAGCACAGAAGGTACAGAGTGTCTCCAGATTCAGCAAAAAACCCTTAATATCTTTTCCAAATGACCAGTTACTGATTGTGAGTGTTCTGCATTACTGCCCAGAGAGAAGAAAAACGTCCTTAGGAACAGTCTCCACAATCCTCCCTCATAACAGCACAAGACATGCATAGTTTCACCCATCACCCTTGGAAAATGTGCAGCTTCCCCCTGACCTGCTGGAGGGGATGGGAAGTGTCTGCATGATGAGATCCAGAGGCTCCGTCTTGAAGCCCTTTTGGATAAGAGGGAAAATGTGAAAAATGTATCTTCTAAAGAAAAGAAGATTGGTGTGACAGCTCCAGAATGAATTGGATCCCGAGGTTTACAGAGTCTATTAGCTCAGCTCTCTGCTTCATATTTGGTGTTTTTCCATCTGTAGGAAAAAGCATTACCATTTGGGATGAACTTTGTCCACTTCATGACAGATAAAATTATTGCACCAGCTACAGATGAAGGGAGAGGAGAAGTGGGTTTGCTGCATCATTTTTCCATGCTCCTGTTTACTCCAAAATCTTCAATAATGGGCTAAAATCTGACAGAGGAGAAAATCACCAGCTGTTCTGAGCTCCTTTACCACTTGCACAGCTGCTCAGAGAAGAGAATCTGTCTGATTAAACCGAAGGGATTTCACAGCAGAGCAGCAAAACTTAAGAACTAAACAGGTTTAAGTAAGCAATGACTCTGCAACATTAATGAGCTCAACATTGTGAGCACAAGACAAGGGGAGGAAATATTGGGCTAAGCCAGTGAGAGCTCTTGGGGAGAAATGGCAGGAATTCAAAGCACAGAGCTGTAGCTGTGCTTTAAAATGCTTTAGGTAAATAAGGTCAAAAGAGTAAGTAGACACTCTTCCCTTGTTATAAACCATGTTTGGAGTTCAAATGTTTGGAAATAAATTTGAAACTAACCAGCAAAAGTGTGTTTCTAAGCCAAAGGAAGAAGAATTGCAGAAGTTTTTGCTTGCTAAGTTAAATGAGAACAAAGGCATGAATGGAGAGGGAGAAGGAGGGCAGAGCCAGTGAGAAATTATCAAAGGAAGAGTCTGGCTTTGTCTCCATTCGTGAGAGATTGGATCATCTTCTCTACCCCATTGTCCCCGCTTCTGAGCTTCTAAAGTGAAGCTGGAGACCTTTTTTAACTTTAATTCCGTGGTTTTCCTGTGTGAGCCCCAGAGGAGACAGACACAGCTCAGAGGAGCTCCGAGCAGCCATGAACATGAAATATTAGCAAGTATTTCATTGTGTTCTGCTGCCTCGGGGCTGTGTGCTGGCTCTGCAAACAGAGCAGTGGGATTTTGACCCCAAATCTACTTTGCCGGTGGGCAGAGGGAAATCCAGTAGGAACAATCAGCTGGCAGCCATCCAGTTTGCCTTGGAAAACAATGAGACAACTGTTTGCTGGTACAGAGCAAGTTCCTTTTGATGTCTCAGAAAATCATTCTTTCTTCTTCATTTGTACACCTGACACAAATCCTAGGAGCAGCCGGGTGCATTGGATACAAACAGTTCTGTCTGAGCTGTTCCCTGAAATCAGGATCTGAATTTTCTGGTTTTATCCTCTGCTCCAGGTGTAAATGTGGGATCCAAACAGCAACTGAGTTTTAAGGGAATGCAGAAGCAAGATGCGAGTCCAGCTGTAAATATTTCAGCCATCCCTATGCAAACGGGGGCAATTCCTCTATTTCTCCTTGGTGATCCTCTCCCGTGGATGCTGGAGCGTGTGACAGGTACCAGTGACCTATGGGCAGAGTAATTCAGAGTAAGAGATCTGGCCAAGATCATCAAGCAAGTCAGGGGAAGAGTTAAAAATAGAGCCTGACTTTCCCTTCTCCCAGGTCCCACTGCATTTCCATGGGGAACCACTGGAGATGTGTGAGAACTGCAGCTGACAGGAACACAGAAAATAACCATTAACAAATACCTTCAGGAACTCCCAAGCCTGCCTTGGTGTGGCTGTAATTGTGAGGTGCCAGCCTGTCACTGAGACTTTGCTCAGCTGAAATTTCAGTAACTTTGCCCAGTTTTAATTACATTCCTGTGCAGTACAACTCAGTGTGCCTTGTGCATGCCTCGAGGGAGGTGTACGGCCTGGGAGTTGTTGTAAAGAGTTGGGAATTAATTACAAAGGACACAGGGCTGGAGTTCCTCTCAAGTACTTGCTCAGCTGTGTAACCTTGGGGCAAATCACTCAACTGCTTTGTGCCCAAGTAAACCCAGCTGTAAAACCATCTTGAAAACCAGATGGTGCACAAAGATTTAAAATGCTCAAGAGAATGATGAGGGATGAGCAAAAAAAATTTTAAAAGAAGGAATTCTACAGTTCACTGCTGTTGGTATTGATTCCAGCAGAGCTAATCTGGACTAAATCAATAGAACTGAGAGGAGAATTTTCTTTGATATCCAAAACTCACCCCACGCTCTCAAATCTTTGGTTTTCCTTTCTTCTCTTGACTTTATGGCAGCACTTTCTCTCCAGAGGGTTAATTTTAAACCTTCAGCAGAATACATGTTTTGCCCTGGCAGCCTGAAGTTTCTAATTCAGGATCAGGTTCTACATGACTAAACTTTGATCTCGTACAGGAGTATTTTTAGGCACTTAATTCTATAGCATTCTTTTCTCCCTGCTTTTTGTGCTGCCATTCAGCCTCGCCTCTGGGGCACAGTGAGGTGTCCTGGGGCTCAACTACTGCACCCCAAAGAAAAATACTGAGCTTTATTGCCTTCTGTAGATGGCTAGTCCTGGCTTAAACCCAGTACTTGTACTCCTGGTCAATGAAGAAAGGAAATACTAAAGTTTCTGTAGCAGAGTAAATGTTTGCCACATGTTAGTACCTAAGAGAAGGCTTAAATGTTACAATATTTTTTGGCTTTAGCCAAAATGTAGATTTTTTTCCCCCACAGGAATGTGGGAATACTTATTTGCATAAGGAATATTTCCTTAAATAAGGAATACTTTCAAAGGAGGCTGTCTTAGCTTGCAAGAAGGGAAAACAATGTATTTTAGTGTAAACAAGGAATATTTAAAGATGTGACACATACAGGAGCCATTTTATTCCCTACTCAGGGAAGACCTTGCATGTTTTTATTAATCACTAATGAAAATAAAACGTTGACAGGTTTGAATTTTGGTGAGATTTCTTCCCAAATCAGAAAGGATTCGAGCTGAAGGAGGTTCCAAACCAATCTAACAAGCTGGAGCTCAAATTCTCTTAGGCTTTTGTGAAAACCAATGTCAGCAAATTGCCTTCAGCAAATTTAGCCCTTGTTATAGAGTACTGGAGTGGTAAAATTGTTAATTGCTATTCAAAACTGGTGAACATTTTCCCAACAGAAAAATACTTCAGTTTCTGTGTGTCTTGCAAACTGCTCTATTTCGTGTTATTGAACCTTTAGATTCAATATTTGAGCCATTGAATCTCTACATTCAATATTGGAGCTGTGCTATTACTGATTTAAAACATTGAAATCCCGTGCCATAAATACCAAAGTGCCGGGGATGATTAATGACACTGCTCAAACATCAAATCGTTAATTAACCACAACCAAAAGCAGTAATTCCCTGATATCATTTAAGTCCATGTTTGGATGATCCAACTTTCCTTCTCCCCTCGTACTACCACTTGGAACTGAATTTAAGAACCAGTGCAGGTCGTTTGTGGGAATAAAAGACTTTTAAATGAATCAGAACAGAAGACATTCTTGGATGACCAGCTGTGGAAAACAATAAATAAACCAGAAAGTGAGCTGGAGATAAGGCAAATCCAGGTGATAAGGAAAATCATGGCTAGAGCTTCTAATACAGGGAAATGAAAAATACAAAGTACATTTTAAAGCCCTGAGCTATACAAATACTCATCAGACTCAATTTCCATTTTTGCTGCTCCTAATGAGGAAAATGTTGATTCAGCTCAGTCTTGCCAGATGAAACTGCAGCTGGGAGTGGTTTTCCATATCCATCAAACTCGGGTTTCCCTCCTGTGTCCCTGAGTATAAATCACTGAGCTTGACTTCATTTCATGGTCCTTGAGTTGCCCATCTGGTCTGTTCGAAGAAAAGGTTGGTGCATCATGAGTTTTACCTGGTCCAAGCCCCTTCCTCCCCACTCTCAGTGAGAACAGAGTGCTGGGTGCTCCCTGTTGTTGTTGTTGGTTCCATAAATCAGCCTCAAATCCTCGGACGTGCTGAGGCACAACGAGACACTGCCACTGGGATATGTCCTGACAGGCTGGCATGCTCTGGGAGCTGTTCAGGGAAGCCTGGGTTTAACTCAACAAAATAATGAATCCCCAAAGCCAAAATAATGAATTCCAAAAGCCAAAAATTTCAGGCATCATAAAACCTTTTCTTCTTAACCCTCAAACAAGCTAATGATGTAAATACACTTCGTGTGAAGGCTTTGCTTCTTTAAAAGCATTTTGAACTTGAAGTCTGACTATTTTGGGGAAAAAAGTTAAATAGTTTTAGGTGACCTCCTTGCTCTTGATCAATGCAGTCCATTTTTGGCAGGTTTTAAAGCCCTCTGATCTATTTTTCCCTTTTGCCATGTCAGAAACCTTCAGAAAAATGAGAAATGCCATGGAGAAACTGACTACAAGATGCTGATACAAGTTTGCATTTTGCCCAAATAATCACTTTCAGAAGAAGTCACTGTGCTTTTAAAGAAAAAGAATCTGTAAAAATAGTGATTTTTTTAAAAATCTCCCTTTAAAGAGACACTGTAAGGCTAAAACTTGCATATGAACGAATCTCTCCCCATTGCTAAGAACTCTTTCCTTTCTTTCCTTCAATTAATACTTTCCACTATTTCTGCTCTTCATTTAAAAGAATTAATTCATTTAGTTTGCCTTTATTTTCCAGTCTTGCAATGAAGCAAATCTGGTACATTTTGCTTGCTCAGTACAGCTCTCGTCACTCTCCTCATGTCCTGCTGTAGTTCACTGCATGTCTTTGGGAAAACAACCATCCCCAAGGGAAGGCACATCTCTTCAAAGTAGGATTTCATTATTCTTGTTAACAAAACCCACTTTTTAACACTAAGATTTTTTAAAAAAAAAAAAAAAAAAAAAGAAATAGTTTGGGACAATCTCCTTTAAAAAATCAGTTTCAAAATTCCCGCCTCCGAGAGCAAACTCTGCGAGTTCCTCTGCTGAATGAGCAGGGGCTTTGTAAGGTGTAAAGACAAAACGAAAGAGTCTCTCACACAACCCGAGAGTCTCTCACACAACCCAGTTGTTGAATTGATGCCCCTTTTTCCCAGCTCGCTGATGCAGAACCAGGGCTCCTCGTCAGAGCGTGGTGGCAGATTTGCCTTTGGAAGTCAGAGCCTGCTTCAAACGCCTCTTCAGGTCCTGCATGTTGGGCGACTTGGGCCGCACGAGGTGGAGGCCCCTGCGCTTCTCGCCGTTGGCGCTGCCGATGCTCCGGCTGAGCTCCTGGCACAGCTGCTGGAAGGCCTCGTGCACGCCCTCGCAGTTCTCCCTGGCTGACACCTCGCAGTACGTCCCTCCCAGCTCGCTGGCCAGCTGCAGCCCCTCTTTGGAGGACACCTGCCTGGCCCGCAGCAGGTCGCCCTTGTTGGCCATGAGCAGCAGGGGGATGTTGGCGTTGGGGTGGATCCTGCGCAGGTGCTGGTGCAGCGGCCGCAGCACGCGGAAGCTCTCGTAGTCCGTGATGGAATAGACGAACACGAAGCCGTCGGCCCAGTAGATCGAGCGGTTTATCTGCTCCTGGCAGCAGATGCTGTCCGTGTCGTCCTGCAAAACAACGGGATTTGGGCATCAGGAAACACAGGGCAGGGAGCAGAGAGAGCAAACGGCCCCAGAGAGAACTCAGAGCTCGGTTTGAGTGTGGGGCTGTTTGTCAATGTACACCCAGAAACTGCTCTGGATGTACCAGGGGTGGGAGAAATTCCCAGGGGAAATAATGCCATGCCAGATTATCCAGCCTGGACAAAAGGAGGCTCAAGGAGGACCTTGTCACTCTCTACAGCTCCCTGGAAAGGAGGACTTTGTCACTCTTTACAGCTCCCTGGAAGGAGGTTGTAGCCAAGTGTGGGTCGAGTTCTGCTCCCAAGCACAGGAAACAGCCCCAAGCTGCACCAGGAGAGGTTTAGGTTGGACATCAGGATGAATTTCTTCATGGAAGGGGTGGTCAGGCATTGGAAGGAGCTGTCCACAGAGGTGGTGGAGTTCCACCCCTGCAGGTGTCCAAGGAAGGCCTGGATGTGGCACTCAGTGCTCTGGGCTGGTGACAAGGTGGGGATTGGTCACAGGTGGACTCAGTCCTGGAGGTCTTTTCCAACCTCACTGATTCCATGATTCTTTGATCCCACACTGCAGGAAAGCAGTAATGTGGAGTGGAGAGGGGTCAGAGTTAAATTAGTTGAAGAGAAAAGCCAAAATACTGCTTTGAAAAGTTAGTTCTGTATTCTGTTGTACCAAACCAGTCAGAAACTCACACTTATTGTGGATAAAATTGTGAGGGCACAGTAAGAGCATTAAAAACCCATCAGGTTTGTCACACTAGTGAACAGTTATCCCCCAGGGTGATTTTTAGGGCTTTTCCAATACTTTATTCCGTGTCCCCATGGACAGAGGTTGTCACTAACTGTTTGGTGAGGCCTGCCAGGTTTTCCTGCCTTGCAAGTCTCCAGATAGTCAAAGTTATTTTGAAAAAACCAATTTGTTACAAAGAACCAATGACTGGAATGGAAAATCAGGTGAAATCTCATTGGTAGTTTGTAGAGCAGTGTGGGTTTATATCACTGGTCACATGTTTGTCGAGTCCATCACCGCTCCTACTCAGAGCCCCAACAACCACCAGCACTGGGAACACAAAGCTGAGTACAACACTGTGGCCTTGAAAAGAGATCAGCTCACTTGCCAAGATGAAGGTATTTTCAGCCAATCCTCTCCTCTTTGTTATCCCTGCTGGGACAGGGAAAACCCAGGCAGAGAGGGAGATCCCTGCTGCAGCCGTGCTGGGTTCGGAAGCACTGACATGCCTGTCAATATTACAGCATTTCTGCAACATTGTAATTTTCTTTATATCCAGCAAGCATATTCTGTGTACAGGTCTTCATGAAGTTGGTAGAAATGGTGTTATTTTAAGGGGAGTTCAGAATCACAAATGCAGAGCTCAAGTTTTTATTACTGTTGCTAAATTCTACTCAAGAAATTTTCATCAACTTCAGTAGGACTAATAGAGCACCTGTTTCATTATCTATAGAATACATATCTGCCATTCACATTAATTTTAACAGATTTTAGTGCTCAGCACTCTCCCCAAACAGGTTACTTTTATGTAGACCTGAATATGAATTATAAAGCCTGGAAGCAGAGGTGGAAAAGAATGAGTAAAACTGATCAGGTTTTTTCTGGTAGATCAGACAGTAAAAGAAGAACTACTGACAAGCTCTTCTGTGAGAAGGAGGAAGCAGAATTTCTGAAGGATCAGAGTGTAAATTAGGCTTAACACTTGCCTCAGGAGTTCTGCCAACCAAGTGTCCTTTGTAAATATTTCAGTATTGCCCACGGAGGCACTGGCTCATCACACCTCGGGGCTCTTTGCCCTTGCCAGCTCACAGCTAAACCCTGTGAGCAGTGAAATTGGTTATCAGATGCTCTCATCTCTCTTCCCCAAAACGCTCAAACCCCAAAGCCCAGCACGGGGTGACGAAGAGGGATCCTCCCCAGCAGCCCTGTTGGGAAGGTTAATGAGAGAGAGCTGCAGCCAGGCCGGGGCAGGCTGTGGGGAGAAGGGCAGTTTGCTCTGCTGGGGTCTGGGTTGCAGCCAGTCTGGGGATAATTAGCCACTCTCCTTGTCCTGGAGGCCTCTTTTCACCAGCAAAACCCTTTCACGGCAAGAAAAAAGGGAACTAATTGTGCTGGCAAGCTTTGAAAATGGGTTTGGAGAAGGTGCACGTTCAGAGAGGCCTAATGAGCAGAAATGCTCTGTTACTCCAGCCAGGCCCACCCGGTAGCGAGCTGGATGGATAATCCCAAGCGGAATGCTTTATTCAGGAAAATCAAAGGCTAAGGGGCTACTTTTTAAATGGAAATCTCTGCTCCAGAATGAATTTTGAAACACACAGGCGTTTGCAGTGTATAGGCCAAGCAGCAATGAATCACCCAACAAAACCAGGCATCTGCTTCTGTTTCTCTCTTACACTTTCACATTTCTGGGGGCTTGAATCCCGAGGGTTTCCACATGATTTCACTGTACTCAGCCTGCAGAGTGCAGGAAACGCTCTTCCTTAAGGATTTTAATAATAAATCCAACCTTTTCTCAGTCTTAGCCTGTTCTGACACAGTCCCTTCAATTGTTGCAGATCCATCATTTGAAGAAACAGATACAGGGTGAGATAAGTGTGTCTGTGGGAGATCTTGGAATAGCACAGACCTTGGCCTGGGACAAAGAAAATGAAACTCCTTCCTAACTAAATTTAAACCGTTTCTGACTAAGAAACCTCAGCTGTTGGCTTGACTAAATTTTGTACAGCTCTAGAGTCACTGGACTACAGAGCACAGTATTAATTTAAACAGGAAAACAGCATCTATCTGGTCTGAAAAAGGGAGTTAAATTATTCCACTCCCTCCTTTCTCCATGGGACAGAAGAGAGTGGGGATTCCCTTTGTTAAGTGTTTATCAGGCAACCCCAGAGCTGCCCAATCGCCCCCACAGCTCCTCTCTGCAGGACAAGCTGGCAAAGGCCTTTGTGCTGTTAAATCCCACTTGAGTATTTGGAGGGCTTCCACTGCTGCTTTTGTTTGCTTTTGAGTGTCCAGAGCAAGTGAGGGCTCCTGCCCTCTGCTCTGTGCACCCCAGCACAGCAGAGAGTGGGACTTCATCAAAGCTTTTACTTTCCATCCATTTGCAGCCATCAGAGAAGCTGGAAATGGGAGCTTTGCTTATCCCATTCTGTAAACTCAGGATGGAAGAGTCCTGTGGCACAGAAATGCACACAGGGGCCTGTGCAGGTAAAACAAGGGGTGCAGAGCTGTCCAGGGACACAGGAGGAGAGAAGGTGGTGTTCCCATCCCAACATTTATTTGGCCAAATCTAAGTTTAGACTAAGGTTAAGTCCACACCTAGAAGTTTAGGCTCGGTGTTGCAATGAGAATCCCTAATTCTGTCATGAAATCTCTGCTGTTCTGTAGGAATTATTACTCATGAGATTTCCACCATTCCTGTAAACCCAAATTTCACTACATTTTCTGCTGCTTTGACACTGTTTTGATCCTCTTGTTCTGCATGTGAAGCAGATCTTCAAGGAAAGACATCATAAATCCTGCTTGGAAAAATATTTCTAGAAAGAGGTTCCTAGTAGAATATTAAATCTAGAATAGAATAGAATCATAGAATCATTAAGATTGGAAAAGATCTTTAATATAATTGAGTTCAACTGTCTGGAACACTGAGAGAAAAAGGAGCGTGATAAATGTTAACCTTAGAAAAAGGAATTTATAACATTTAAAACCAGAGTAAGGAAAGCAGTGCAAAGCACCACCGCTGGAAATGACAGCTGCTGGGAGGCCTGCAAAGAAACACTTCTCTAAATCTGAGAGACTTCGGGTGTGGAGGAAGGTCCAAGCTGAGCCGGGTGGGCCCCTGGGCAGGTGAGTGTTCTGCCATGCAGGGACACAAACCACTTGACAGAAAATAAAACAAACAAGGAGCGAGCCAGACTGTGATTGCACTGCTGTCTAGTAAAGTGGTGGAAAGAGATTTGTTTTAATTCCGACTTACTCCTGAAGGAGCCTGATTTAATACCCTCAAGAGCTCATTTCGGTGGAGTTTAAGTTTGATTAGTCTTGGGTTTGGGCTCAGGTGTTTTCCTGCTGCTAAGTGGAGTTAATTGCAAATGGCAACAAACATGAGACAAGAAGTGTTGAAAAGCACAGAGGAGTTGTTTTACCTCCAAGGAGACAAAGGGAGTGTCCTGCACCTGCAGAGAGATCTGCTCCCCATCTATGGTGAACTTCCTGGAATACAAAGCACCTGGTGGAGAAGCAAGATCGTTTAGTCAGGAACTGCATCAGGGAACCAAAAACACAAAGGAAAGGCAAAATGGGACTGTTGAAATGCAGAGTTCTGAGGTTTAGGATGTGGAATGGCCCCGGAGTGTTGGTGTGGCTGTTTGCTCGGTGGAGTGGGGATGTGTTTGCTCTGTGGGACATGTTCTGAGTGCACAGCCAGCCTGGGGGCTGGGAAAGGCCACTCGGTATTGAGTCACACACCCACAGTGGGCACATGAATCCCATTCAGGTTTTCAGTCCATATTAACTTTAAATATAAGTGCAGTTTGCTTTTTCTAATCACAAACAGACACCCAGGTGTGGCCTGTGAAAGGAGTGGGTGTTTCCTACTGCATTTTTCTGAATGCCCTTGAAAAAGGAAAGTGCTCCAGTTTTGGACACAGAGTTGTTATATACATATATATATGTAGATACTGTTTATATACAGTCTGTATACAAATCCCCCAGGTGCCCTTTGGAGTTTGTTTGATTTTAGCAGAGTTTGGTAGAAATCCCCAAAGACTGGGCACTTTAAACCTGACTCTGGTTAAACTGGGTGGAACATATTCAGGGTAAGGTGTCGGTTCTGCCTACCTAGGCCTGATCTAGCTCTGATGTAACCATTGCTGTCCTGGGCTTGAACTTTATTTTGTTACTGCAGCCTGAGTTAAGTGACAATGAAAATTTAAGTCTTGGTCTTCTGAACTGTCTGTGCTTGTGACAAGGACAGCTTCAGAGGTCGATGTCATCATCATTTGTCTTTAGAACCTGACAGAAGTCCCGTGGGTGTGTGAAGCAATGCTAATCCCCAGCTGTGGTGTGCAGCCCTTCTGTCTTGCCCCAGTACAATTGTCACTGCTGCCTGTGGAACAATGTCAAACGTGGAGGAATCCATCCACTGGGGAGTAAGGAAGTCAGACTAACAGTGAGCCCAGTTAGTGACAACAATGCCCTCACTTCTGAGAATCAGCTTTGTTTCAAGGAAACCAGTGCTTTTATGCCAGTGGAAAAGAGTCTGAGCTCATAGAACATTTTCAACACAAGGAAAATTAGCATTGAACCCAACATTATCATATCGTGGTTTAATACCATGAGGGGATCCAGCCCTGGTGGGATCTACTTTGTATCTCAGATCAGATTTTAAGCTGTAAAGATGGTTTTATGGGAAGATGCTGCACCTCTGAACCAAAATCTTGTTCCCATTGCGTGATGCCCTGCAGAACAAAGAGCAGTTGCTGCCAGGCACTGCCCCATGCTGGAGCAGCACGGCTGAGTGGTCCCAAAGGCTCTGCCACCTGTTCCTGACTGCTGCCACACTCCCTTCTCCTGTGTGGCTGTGGGCCCAGGAGCTTCACGAGGAAAGCGTGTGGCTCCCAGCGCTGCTCTGGCAGCAATCCACTCACAGCCCCCACCTGATGTACAACCTCCCCGAGAAGAGGTGACAGGAAAGAAGGAGAGAAAGTGCAGCCAACCATCAGGGTTACTTGGGGTCAGTGAGGGGGAGCTGCAAGGGGGAGCCTTCAGATTGTGCTTCCTCAGATCAAATGTGCCTTGTGCTGCTCCCTCCTTCTCTGCTTCTCGCCAAGCATCTCCAAAGGGAAGCATCTTCTGAATCCTGCCCACCCTCACCCCAAAGCTGTGAGGTGGCCAGTGTGTGGGATGTGCAGTAGGGGTGAGCTTGGGGTCCATGGATCCATCCTACACCCCTGGCCAGATCAGTCAGTATTTTCCTGGAACAGCTCACATGAGCACTCCCTCTGCATTAAACAAGGAATGAATGCTTGCTTTGCTTCTCTTATGGAGAGAAGACTTCCATTTCAAAGTCTCCCTGGTTATAATAGGCCCTGAAAAAAAAAAGGGAATGCACAGAAAAAGTTCTGAACTGACTTTTACACCTTTTGGAATTCCTCTGCCTTCCCTGGGGCTGCCGGGGGAGCAGCGTTGGGTTTCCCTGGTTTAGCTGATGTGTAGGTTGTTCCTTGAGCCTGTGTCTCAGCATGGGTATGTCCCCAAGCAAACCTTTTACTCTGGTCCTTTTCCATCAGCTTGAGGAAAAAAACCAAAACCAGCTGAAAGGTTCATAAATAATGAGCCTTTGATTTATTGCTTTCATAGCTCGAGGCTATTAACTGAAAATATGCACCTTATGGACATCTAACACCACTTGGCTTCCCTGTAATGTGCACCAGTCACAAAACAGAGTGGATTTATTTCCCAGCTCTCTGCAGTGCTGCTGGGGAGAGCAGAACTCACCAGTGTTGGCCTCGTAGTCCCCAATAAATCTCTTGGTGAGAAAACGCACGACCAGGGCTGCAAAACAATGAGAAAAAGGTGGGTCCTTAATGAGAACCCAGATCCATCTTTGCACAGCACGTGTAACATCCTCCTGCAGGAGGGAGCCTCCCACGAAACCGAGTCAGTCTCCCATTGCTCACACGTTATTCTGCACATGCTGCTCTCAACACTCACAGACAAAGAGCTGGGGCCAGGCTGGGATACCTGACACAGAGTTTTTCACAGCTTGTGCTGGAAATGAGCCCTCAGATTCGGGGTGGCAGTTCAGTGTGGGATAGGGAGGTTGTTTCCCTGTGATTGCAGGTAAAACAATCTGTCCTTTGCTCTGAAGTAATTTAGAAAAAGAGTAACAGGCCAGTAGACTGCAACTAATCCAAATTTAAGCATTTTATGTCATGCAAGAAGTGAGGCTGATGGGTGGAATGGTTCTTTCCAGCCTTAAAAACCCTCCTGAAACCCATTAGTGATATCTAATGACACCCAGCAAACAAACTCCATGCGCTCTGCGCACTCGGGTCACGCTGCAGCACCCTGGGCCTTCTTGTTCACCTTAACCTGAGCTGCCTTCTTAAACTCTTTGATAAGAACATTTTCCTTTTTCTTGATAAGACACTTAAATCCCATCGTGGCAACAGTAACTTGTATTCCTGTAGCACTTTGATCTCAGCAGATTCCTAGTAACTTGCAAAACCACTTAATTAGGAGTTAAATGAAATGGCTTATTCTGCAAGCAACATTGTTTCATAAGAGATTTCATTTCAAGCAATATTTTTTCTCACAGTGATACTGAGTCACCCCTTAGCACCCTTGGATGAAATTGTCTGTGCAGCTGTCTTCAACAATTTAAAAATAATATGAAGATGTGGCTGCTTCAGAGCCAAAACAATCAAACATTTTGCTGAATCCCATGGAACCACAGATGTAATAAATCAGATCTGCTCTTAACAACTGAAATCATGGAGCATGTATTCAAATGCACCAATGCTCTCTTCTTCCCCCCTCCTTTGGAGAATAACAAAGGCACATCTTGTACGCTGTGATTTGTGTGCAGAGCATAAACCATTTACAGCAGGAGGATAAAAGCCACCAGCCCCACTTCTGGGGTGTGGAAATTTAGCCACAGTTAAACAATTTGCACAAGACCAGGTAGAACCGTTTGTGAGCACAAAACTCGCTGCTGGCTCACCTTGGTGCTCACACACCTACAGCAGATCTGCCTCGCAAATTATTCAGTGCATTTAAAAAAAAAAAAAAAGTAATTTGACATAGTTAAGCTGCAACAAATGTCACAGTTTTGGGTCTGTCTGGGGAGAGGAGGAGCTGGGAAGGAGAAGCAGGGACCAGCCCTGCGGACTCACCTGTCTTGCCCACGCTGCTGCCGCCCAGCACCACCAGCTTGAGGATTTTGTTGGGCGCACAGTCCAGCACGGGGTACTCCGGGATGGGCAGCAGCAGGAAATTGGTGGCGTACTGAGACATCGCCTCCTCAGGGGCGAGGCGCATGCCAGGAGCGACGGCTGCTCCTCCCGGCCCGCCGGGGAAAAGCGGGGTCGCGGCTCCTCGGCGCCCGTCCTCGCCCGGCGTTCCCGGCAGGGAGAAGCCCTCTCATCCCACCGGAGCAGTTTTCCCAGGAATGTGAGAGCGCCCGGCCTCCTCCGGCCGATGCCTCTGCTCAGACAGCGACTTGGGAGAGCCGAAGGGAACTTTTTGATCAGCCCCCGTGAAAGCTGACTCCGGCACCCGCAGCCAATCACAAGTGGGACCGGGACATTCCTGCCGCCGGGCACCGAGCGAGCAGCGCCTGCATCCAGCGCTGCGAGCCCTTTATCCCTCCCCACGGCCTGCTTTATGCGCTGCCCCTTGGCCGCCTGCTAAAAACCCGCATTTTGGGGCTTTGCGGCCGTCACGGGAGCGCTTCCAGCGCGGTGCGCGCACCCCCGTGCTCTGCTCTAATTCCGCTGTGAATAATCCGGTTCTGCCTGTCCGGTCCCTTTGCCTTTTCAATCGGCTCCAGCTCCGCGCTCTGTTGTTCTCCCCCCTGTGCTATTGTGTGCTGCCCCTCCGGAGCCCCGGAGCTGATGGGACCCCGCTCTCAGGGATAACAATCACATTTCCATCCCCCCCTCGCAGTTCTCAGGCAGCTGTGGGGTGATCCAGAATCCCAGCTGCCACATGAATCCTCCGGGATACATTTGATCCTCTGCTTTGTGCGTGCTGTGAGTCCTAAAGGCCCTCGGGAACGTGGGGCAGCGTTGGGGTGGGACCCTGCAGTTTCTCCAAACATGGGAAAGTGAATTTAGGGCTGGTGACAGACTTGGGAAGCCGAGGAAGGACTCGGAGTCTTTCAGTGGGGCGAGGCAGACAGAGGGAGTGGAGAGAGAGTGGATTCTCCAGGAAAACTGAGCGGGGTTTTAGGACAGCTGGCGGCTGAGGGGCTGTGGGCTGACAGCCTGTGACTGAACCCTGGCTACAATCAGCTCTCAGTTCTCTGGGATAACAGGGAGGGAAGAGCACTGTGGAGGGAGGGACCCAGATAAAGCAAAACTGCAAATAATATGAACCAGATGCAAATCAAACCGAAGAAATAATGCAGTTAGAGCATTCATCTTTGGAAAACTTCTTCTGCAGGAGCAGGGGCAAGGCTGGCACACGGACTGTCAGGCTGTGTGGGAGATGTGGATGGGGGTGGAGAGCCAGAATATCCCCCACAGCTCATGGGGATGCAGTTTTTCTGCAGGCACAAGGCAGGCTCGGCTCACTCTGCAGACGCTGCAGCCGCCAAAAGCCTCTCTGTGCCCAGGGCTCTGCTCTGCCCCACAGCAAACACCTGAGCCCTCCCCAGCAGGCTCCAGAGCCTGCGGTGGGTCCCACAGGATGGGGAGTCAGGGCAGGGCTCCAGATCACTGCCCCTTCCCAAAGCACTGCTCCCAGTTTCCGCAGCAGCATCACAGAGGATGTGCTGAGTGTGAGCTGCCCTGAGGAAAACCCAGCTTTGGGGCCCAGCAGTGCAGTGAAATCAGCACAAGAACCCTGAGATTTACACACACGTCGCTCTTCCAAGGCTCTGTTTCCCCTCTGAAACCCCCTGGTGCAGCAGTATTTGTGCAGTGATGCTGTGCAAGCTCCCAGTGTTGTGAAAAAATGTCTGGAGGCTGATGCAGCTCCTGGAACTGGGAGGGAGCCACTGAATCCTGTGTCTTTCGGGACACGGCTCCTGTGGGAATGGCTTGCAAATCATCCAGTGTGAATTTGCTTCCAGATCTTTACACAAACACTGAAAAAAAAAAAAATCTTTTCCAGGAAATTTCATTACCAGGGTGCTTTAATCTCACACAAGTTTTGTAAGAAGAGGCAAAATGAGAGGAGGAATAGGGAACAAAAAGCTCCAAATCTTGTGGTAAATTAACACGGCACTTTGAAATGTGTTATTGAGCTGGGCAGTGATAAATTTGGGATTAGTTGGCAGCAGTAAGTCACTGTCTGAGTGCTGGAACCTTTGTTACCATTTGCTATTAAAAGCATATGTTAGTGAGCAATATAAAAACATTCATCACAATAGTCCTCCTCCAAATCCAGTCAGAGATCTGTCAGCTTCTAGGTGGCCAGAAGAGCTTCAGCCCAGGAAAAAAACAAAAGGCAGATAAGTTCAGAAAGATCATGAAGAATATTCTGTAGGAGCAAAGACATTCCTAGAAGAAAACAGCTCTGCTGGCTTGCTCCAAGAGGGAGGTGCATTCAACTGAATAAAAATCATTTTGGGAAACCAAATGTGGTGCTGAGGAGCACAAAAGGGAGTCAGTCAGAGGCACATGAAGCTGGAGGCTGAGCTTTGGTCTGGATGAACGTGAGGGAGACCAAAAGAGTGCAAACTGTGCTCGAATGATGCTGAGCTTGGCCGTGGCACTCAAAAATCAGGAGCCACAGGCACGGGCACGGAGCAGCACGGAGCAGGGAGAGGGGAGCTGCTCCCCATGGGCTCACAGGGATGGACCTGGTGCTGACACGGGAGAGGGGATGTGTGGGGGCAGGAATGAGGCAGCAGTGCTGGAGGAAATGTTGAACTGCTGCTTTTGGCAGCTCTGAGGGCTTCTGGTTGCTTAAAACAAATGTGAAAGCAAATGTGAGGCTGCACATTGGAAGCAGACCAGTGGAATTCCAGTTCTTTTGCTAAAATGGTTCAATCTGGATTTCTTCTGCACCAGCCCAGGCTTCTCGTGCTTCTCCCCAAACCTTGCTCCACTGTGTGCAGAAATCCTGTGTGGAGAGAAGAGGCTTCAGCAAAAATAAAAAAGCAGCTCCTTCTCCCAAAGTTTTCAATCTACTCTCAAGCTCCGCCCTCCTCCTAACTTTCAGGCTCTGATTCTGAAAGGATTCAAGTAAAATACAGAATCAAGCCCAGAGGTTTTCAAACGTGGTCCTCATCTGATTTTCTAGATTGCCAGAGCAGCCTTTTCTCCGAGTGGAGCCGTGCAGAAGGATTCACACTCTGAGGTTGTATAACCCTTGGCATGTAGAACAACAACTGTTTTTAAAAGGAGATTTTCATTGTTTGTGCACAATGGACTTATATTTAGCTGAGAAACCCATGTTTTAAATTCAAATTCTCTTGGAAAAACAATAGCTTAAATGAGAGGGGGAATGTTTGCAAAACTGAGAGCGGCTTTGGAAACACTTGGATGGTTCTGGAGGTTTCACTTAACCGCCCCTCGGGCTGCTCATGCAAAGCTCTGTGCCTTTGCATGGTGCACAGAGATTGTTGTTTCCACACCAAATTTTTTACAGCTTTATTTACTGCTCCATGTTGCTTTTGGCTCTGTTTGTTATATGATTTTCTATTTATATTGTTGTTGGCCCTCCTACCCATCTTCAGAGACGAAGCTTGCTAAAAATAAAAATATTTGCCATGACCGTAGTGCCTGTCACGGGAGGATGTCGGAGGGCTTTTAAAAGTGGTTGTAATTATTCCTCGTGCGTGGTACAAAAGGAGTAAGAGACGAGCAGAGCCAGAGAGACCTTGCAAAGACCCCAACATGTTGGGAAAATGTTTCTCCTTCTGCCTAGCACTGGCAGAAAGGATTTTTCCTCCAGAAGTCCATTTGTAACCATTAGATTTGCCTCTGGTACATCTTTCATAGAATATATTGATGTTAGGGGGACTTGGATGGAGCAACAGGGCTCTTTTCAGAGCAGAAATGGGAAATGTGGCAGTGGGGAAACGCCAGGGGCTATGGGAGATGCAGAGACAGAGCTCGTGGCTGTGGCTCGTGCACACATCTCTGAATTTCCTCCAGCTGAAACCACAGCGATGCCTGCAGCTCCCTCTGCCCCTCTTTGTTGCAGACTTGGGCCCCAAAGGTCACTTCTCACACTGCACTCAACAAAAATTGTCTTTTAACCACCTTTCAGCTCCCAGTAACTGAATACCTCAGAGCTGGGAAAGGAAAAGAGGAGGAGATAAGAAAGGAGCAGAAAGGAGTGTGGTGTGCTCGAGGAACCAGCCCCTGTCTGTGTGCTCAGAATTCCACCTTGCAGAGTTTAAGTGAACTAAAAGTGCATCTCTGTGCTCCAGCAGTGACCTCTGAAGACATCTGGGGACAAGACCACAATTTCAGCCCCATCATTCTACTCAGCACCAAGCTGTTCCGATCCTGAGGCCAAAGGGCAAGGAAATGTCCTCAGATGCTGCTGCGACAGCTGTGATAAATCATCTTTGATTCTATTTTGGGATGTAAGAGAGATGAACATTTAAACACATACTTCAGTCTGGTCAAACTCTGTACAGATTCCACTGTTTCTGCATTTCCTGTCCCTAATTCTAAAGCACTGCCATTCATGGCAACCCCGTAAGGAGCACGTGGCCCTTTCCACTTTGGGGCTGTTTTGTAAGGATTGGGGATTTTTGTGTCCCTGCAGCCTGTCCCTGGGGAGCCTGCAGTGGATGACGTGGGAAGCCCAACGTGTGTACGAGAACTTCGCTGCGGGCGAGCAGCTCGAACAGAATGGAAACATCTTGGCCTCATAAAAAGTTTCTGCTTTGGAAACTGAACCGTTCTCCCTTCCCCGCAGATATTCCCACAAGGTCAGGGCTGGAGTGCGGAAACAGCCCCGGCACTGCTGGGATGGTGAGCAGGGAGCTCCCATCAGCTTCCAGCAGCAGTTAACAAGGAGAGGATGGGATCTTCCAGGCTGGACACGACTCTGGGTCGGGATCAGCCACATCCCGTCCTTGTGCCCATCCCTGGGTCCATCTCCCGAGGATGTTTCCTCTGGGATGTGTTTGCTCTCTGCAGCACGAGCCAGGGGTTGTTCAGCCTGGAGCAAAGGAGACTCAGAGGTGACCTTATCACTCTCTACAGCTTCCTGAAGGGTGGTTGTGGTCAGGTGGGGGTCGGTCTCTTCTTCCAGGCAACAACCGACAGAAGGAGAGGACACAGCCTTCAGCTGTGCCAAGGGAAATACAGGCTGGATGATAGGAAAAGGTTTTTTATGGAAAGAGTGACAAAGTACTGGAATTGTCTGCCCGGGGAGGTGGCGGAGTCACCATCCCTGGATGTGTTTAAAAACAGATTGGATGTGGCACTCGGTGCTGTGGTTTACTTGAGGTGTTAGGGCATGGGTTGGACTCGATGATCTTGAAGGTCTCTTCCAACCCAGTGATTCTGTGATTCTGAGGTGTCTCAGGAACATTTCCTGCTCCTTCTCCCCCTGGATTTACAATGGGCACTGTTGTCATTGGCAGCGCTGAGCTCTCAAAGAGCCTTTCTGTCACTGTGCTGGAGCAGGGACGTGGGTATGGAACAGCAGAGGGTCACTGGGGCAGCACCACTGCCCCACTCCATCACAGAATCCTGCCTATGGGCACCCACAACCACTGGAAGGAGTCTCAGGAGTCACAGAGCTCCATCAGGCACCTCGGAGAGGTTTCAGTGCTCTGGGGTGGCCGTGGTGTCCCTTGCTGGGGCTCTGCTGACAGCCCCACTTCCCAGCCCCACCCCTTCCTCCAGCCTCACCAGTGACACTCGCCGGGCCCATCCCAGTGGGGCCTCCAGCCCTGAGCCCAGGGAATCACGGAATGTCCTGAGTGGGAAGGGAGACACAAGGATCACGGAATCACACACTCACAGGATGGTTTGGGTTGGAAGGGACCTTAAAGCTCATCCAGTGCCACCCCTGCCATGGCAGGGACCCCTCCCACTGTCCCAGGCTGCTCCCAGCCCCAGTGTCCAGCCTGGCCTGGGACACTGCCAGGGATCCAGGGGCAGCCATAGCTGCTCTGGGCACCCTGTGCCAGGGCCTGCCCACCCTTAATGGAAAAAACTCCTTCCTTTCTAGTCTAAATCAACCCACTTTTAGTTTAAAACCATTCCCTCTTGTCCCTTCATAACGAAGTTTATCCCCATCTGTTTTACAAGCCCTCTTTAAGTATCCACTATAAATGAGCTGAAAATCTAAAATACAACACAGAAACTGTGAGTAAAGAAGTTACTCTGTATCTCTAACCTAAATTTCCCTTCTTCCAGTTTGTAGCCGCTCCCCCTTGTCCTGTCACTGCAGTTCCTCAGCACAGTCCCGCTCTGGCTGCCCTGTGGCCTCTCCACACACTGGGAGGTGCCGTGAGGTTCCACAGGGATCATCCAGCCCAGCTCCTGTCCCTGCACAGACACCCCAAATCCCCCCTGTGCATCCCTGGGAGCGGTGTCCAAACGCTCCTGGAGCTCTGGCAGCCTCGGGGCCGGGACCATTCCCTGGGGAGCTGTTCCAATGCCCGCTGGAAGCTCTTCTTTCCACTCCAGGTGCCCCCCAGGGAATCCCAGCCCTCTCCCGACCCCTGGATCCAGGGGTCCCGCAGGGTCCCACGCCCTGGGGCTGTCCCCAGTCCCGGGACTGTCCCCAATCCCGGACTATTCCCCATCCCGGTCCCGTTCCTCATCCCACAGTGTCCTGCATCCCGGTCCCATCCCCTATCCTTGTCCCGTTCCCCATCCCGGTCCCGTTCCCCATCCTGGTCCCGGTCCCGTTCCCTATCCCAGTTCTGTTCCCCATCCAATTCCCGTTCCTCATCCCACAGTGTCCTGCATCCCGGTCCCATTCCCTATCCTTGTCCCGTTCCCCATCCCGGTCCCGTTCCCCATCCTGGTCCCGGTCCCGTTCCCTATCCCAGTTCTGTTCCCCATCCAATTCCCGTTCCTCATCCCACAGTGTCCTGCATTCCAGTCCCATTCCCTATCCTGGTCCCGTTCCCTATCCCAGTTCTGTTCCCCATCCCATTCCCGTTCCCTGTCTCGGTCCTGTTCCCCATCCCGGTTCTGTTCCCTATCCTGCTCCCATTCCCCAACCCATTCCCATTCCCTATCCCAGTTTTGTTCCCCATCCCGGTCCCATTCCCTCTCCCGTTCCCGTTCCCCATCCCTTTCCCATTCCCTATCCAT
>VZTJ01000389.1:741285-778421 GCA_013397795.1 Orthonyx spaldingii
CGCCGTGCGAGCGGTAAAAGCGGTTCAGCCCCATCGCCGCGGAGGCCCCGCCGCCTGCGCGGGCAGCGGGAGTCCGAGGGGGCCGGGGGAGGGCGAGGGCAGCGCGGGGAGCCG
The DNA here is from genome assembly GCA_013397795.1 of Orthonyx spaldingii. Classification (NCBI taxonomy): domain Eukaryota; kingdom Metazoa; phylum Chordata; class Aves; order Passeriformes; family Orthonychidae; genus Orthonyx; species Orthonyx spaldingii. The sequence continues at coordinate 741,400 of VZTJ01000389.1, forward strand.
CGGCCGGGCCGAGCCAGGGTTCCAGCCTGGCCGGGGCTCGCAGGGATCTGGGATAATCGCGCTGAAATCCCGCTGGGAAAAGTGTCGGGCTTCTCCGCAGGAACGCGAGCTCGGCGCTGCGCGTGGGTGTGTCCGCTGCCGCCTGTGCCCTGAAATGTTTTTCGGGCAATGGGTGCTGCCTTTCGGAGAGCAAAGGGATTATCGAGCGCAAATTCTCCTTCTGCTCAGGTAGTAGTGGGTTGTTGTGATAACTAAGTTCATTTTAGAGGTTCTTCTGCTCGTTTATCAAAACTCTGCCGTCGTTCCACGTGGATGCGTGTAACAGGGATCGCCCCTGCTGCCGGGGAGAGAGGCAGGCTGGTAATTGCATGATTATGCAGAATTTTTAATGAAGTTGCGCTGCTGTGTAAATAGAGACCAGCGAGTGGTTGGGCTGACTCCCAGTGAGACACTGCAAACACCAGAAGCAGTGCACGGAGAACCTTCTGCGAGGGGTTCCCTGGCTCTGAGCTCTGGCAGGGGCTTGAATTCCTCAGATCCAGCAGCGGATCGGGCTGGGGGTGCCCACTTGGAGCCGTTTGGTTCTCATAACCCCACGTTTCAGTTGCTCCAAGGGCAGTTTTCCATCTCCTTTCTGCAGCCGTAGCAGGGACAGTTGCACACCGATTCACTGGCTCTGATTTCACCCGTGTGGAAAAGCACCAGGATTTTCCCATTTCTTTTCCAGGCAGGTGCTGACTCCCAGTTTAACCCCAGGCCCAGCTGAACTGGACCCAGTACAAACTGGGCATTTGCAGTTTCCCAGTAACACCCCTAACAAGAGACATTAATTTTTAATTTTCAAATCCCTGGCCTTGGAGCCCTCACTGAAAGTTTTTGGGAGGAGACTTGGCAGGACTTTATCCTTCCCTAATCTCACTAAATGTTTTTTTTTTCTCCATAATTTGTATTTTTAAATTGCCCATCACAGACACAGGTGAGGTTAAGGCCGTGAGAGGTGCCTGAGTCACGGCTTTGCTGTGGAGTTCTGCACCCCAGAGGCGAGAGATTGACTCAATCCATGGAATATTTTGGATGCATTCCTGAGATCAGCTGACTGAGCCTCAGATGGAGAGGGCAGAGGAAGGCAGTTCTTTCCCTGGGACTGTGCAACCAAACCTGAGCACATCCAGGGGAATTTGTTTTTAGAGGCTCTGGCTGAACCTCCCCAGCTTTGGATTTGTTTTTGCTCCTGTGCTGGCCTGGGTTTTGGTTGGGATGGTGGATGGAAGCTGGGCAGGGGCTCGTTGCCTCCCACTTCCCCTCCTGAAGTTCTGGGGCTGTTTTTTTTTTCCAAGAAGCTTTTCTGTGTTGCAGCTCTGGGGAAGCAGATTCCCCTCGTTGTGTTTCAAGTGGAGAATTTGCAGTTTCAGTTCTGTGCAGAAATTGTAGAGCAGCGCTGGTAGCACTAAATAATTGCGTGAAACTGGCTTCCAAGTGTCTTAATTAATTAGTTGTTTATTAAGTAATAGATAATAAATAATAATAAATTAAGAAATTTATTAATTTCCTAATTAGTTATTTAATCAAGTGCTTTGGAATCTGTCAGCATCAGTGTTGTAGGGGCATGTGTAGCTTGGCTAAACTTACTCTCAATATTACCATTTCTTCCTTCAGCCAGCCCAGGAAAATTAAGGTCTGGGTGGTGTATTTTAAAAGCAGATCAGTTTTAAAATACATTTGATTAAATTTTATAAAATTTAAAATACATTTTATTTGCATGTCCAGCAAGTGAAAATCCTGTTTGCTTTGTCACCAAGGAATATGAAAAACCTGAGCCTTCTTTATAAGAACATTGAAATACCTGAACAAAGCCCCTTTGGAAACTGCTTTCCTCAGATTATGCTAATCTGTAGTGATTGTACAGGACTTTACATATTTTTTTTTAGTAAAATAGGCAATTTTTACCAGCATTTCCAGCCACCATCTATGCTCCAGGCTGGAAAAGTGAAACCCAGGTTTGTGACATTGTCAGACCCCTCAGCATCACAGGGACTGGTGTTCCTCCCTTTGCTTCTCAGACACTCCATTCCTCTCCAGTATCTCTTTAAAAATTAAATGCAGAGCCTGAACTCATTAGCAGCCAGTAATGAGGTTTGCCTTGAGTCATCTCCCCCTCCCTGAAATAACCTCCTCATGGCTCAGCTGTGCTGTGCCTTGGGACGGGGTCATTTCCTTGGTCCCTTTTCCAGGATTTCACAGCATTCGTGTGGCAGCTGCAGCCTGGCAGGGGCTGGGGGCTGCGAGGGGAGCAGGGATTCGTTGGGGTGTGATTCATTGCTTGGGGAGGCTGCTGGCACCTCGTGGAAAACACATCCATGGCCAGGAGCCTCCGACCCTGCTCTGCTTCCCTGACACCACCTTGGTGTCCCAGCCCTTAACTTCACCTCTGGGAGTTCTTCCTTCATTTGGAAGCAGCTGCAGAGTTGAGGGAATTGGAAGCAGAGATGGAAACTGAGGCATTTTGCATTAAAAACCTGCAGTTGCTGTTTCAGCAGTGTTTAGAGGGAGTCTGTGGTCATGGGCAGGTGGGAATCCTCTCTTGGCTGAGGAGAGAGTGGGGAGGGCTGAATTCCGTGGGTCTGGCTGCATCCTCCAACTCAGGGTGTGTTTTCTGTGCTCTAGGACAGTTGTAGAACTGAGTTTTCGAGTCAGAACTTGGTGGGCGAGTTGTTTAATTGACAGAAATTTTGGAGAAGGAGACCAGAACTTGAGGATGGAGCAAGGTGCAGAGCCCAGGCCTGGGCTTTTCCCCCCTGGCAGCTTGTGAGAAGTCTGCAGGAAGCTGTGAGCAGAAATATTGTTTGTTTGTAGGCACTTAGGGCCACTTCCTCTGGATTCCTGTCTAATTGTTTGTTAAACCAGTAGGACACGCCTGAAGAGCTCCAATCCAGGATACAAATTGGGGGCAGTCTCACACACTCTGAATCAGGACATAATTACTGACTTCAGCGCTGGAGGGGAGGTGGCTGCAGCATTTGTAAGTCACAGGTTTCCATTTGCCACCTGAATAATTCGCTGTGGGCAGCCCCAGCAGGGCTGTGGTGTCCCTGGTGTGTAATGTCACCTGCAGCTGGAGGACTTTGGTTTAGCTTTATCAGAGAATTAACATTTATAGCTTTTATTTTTATCACTGCAAGAAGGGATGCTAGAAGCAGAGCTGGCTAAGCAGATTTCTGTCTCTGCTTCCTGACTGATTTGTTAAGCTGAAGGAAACAAAATATTCATCTTTGCACTTAAAACCACTGAGAATAATTGTTGTAGGGGGTAAAGAAATCCATAACCCTTTGGAAAGCAGGGAGGAGGTCACTTCAGGGTGTTGTTTTACTCTGGTTTAATGCTGGGTGTGATGGGTGTTTGCTGCTGCATTCTCCAGGTTTGGGCTGGAAGCAAAGCCAGGCTGCAGTTCAGGAAGAACCACACCAGCTTTAGGATTTTACAGCAGTCCTGAACACATAAATGAGCTTTTCTGCTGTTCTGGTGTCTGCTTTGGTTGTCTATAAACTTGTAACATTTCATGCTTTAATTGCCTCAGGAAAATGAGAGCTCCTGAGAGATCCCAGCTGGGTTGTGCCATGGAGCTGAGGAAACTGGGCACTATGTCGTTCATTTGTTCAAACTAAACACTAATTATAAGAGAGAACTTCTACTTCAGAGCTGCTACAGTTTCAAAATGAAGTGTGAATACCTGGAGAAAGAGGCTGAAATAACAGAGTGTGGCTTGTTTAAGGGGTGCTCTATAATATTGAATATCTCTTGTTTTGTTCTTTAATCAGGATTTAGAGCAAATGCTTTTATTGCCTTGGATTCAGCTGTGTTTCCATGCACATCACTCTCTGTCTTGTTGCTGTTCAAACAGAAATGGCTTTCAGTGCTTGCTCCAGCAGATGTCAGCTTGGAGGATTCCTGCACTTGCTGCTGAAATAAAGGGCAGCTCTGTGACCATTGTGGTTTGTTCCTGTGTTGTGTTTTAGATTTTCAGCTCATTTATAGTGGATACTTAAAGAGGGCTTGTAAAACAGATGGGGATAAACTTCGTTATGAAGGGACAAGAGGGAATGGTTTTAAACTAAAAGTGGGTTGATTTAGACTAGAAAGGAAGGAGTTTTTTCCATTAAGGGTGGGCAGGCCCTGGCACAGGGTGCCCAGAGCAGCTGAGGCTGCCCCTGGATCCCTGGCAGTGCCCAAGGCCAGGCTGGAGCAGCCTGGGACAGTGGGAGGTGTCCCTGCCCATGGCAGGGGTGGCACTGGATGAGCTTTAAGCTCCCTCCCAACCCAAACCATCCTGTGAGTGTGTGATTCCGTGATCCTTGTGTCTCCCTTCCCACTCAGGACATTCCGTGANCTGGATCCCTGGCAGTGCCCAAGGCCAGGCTGGACACTGGGGCTGGGAGCAGCCTGGGACAGTGGGAGGTGTCCCTGCCATGGCAGGGGGGGCACTGGCTGGGCTTTAAGGTCCCTTCCAACCCAAACCATCCTGTGAGTGTGTGATTCCGTGATCCTTGTGGCTCCCTTCCCACTCAGGACATTCCGTGATTCCCTGGGCTCAGGGCTGGAGGCCCCACTGGGATGGGCCCGGCGAGTGTCACTGGTGAGACTGGAGGAAGGGGTGGGGCTGGGAAGTGGGGCTGTCAGCAGAGCCCCAGCAAGGGACACCACGGCCACCCCAGAGCACTGAAACCTCTCCGAGGTGCCTGATGGAGCTCTGTGACTCCTGAGACTCCTTCCAGTGGTTGTGGGTGCCCAAGTTCTAAGGCCCCTCCCAGCCCAAACTATTCCATGATTTATCCATTTAAGCTCCCATGCACTGAGCTGTGAATCTATTTCCCCATTCAGACCCATTGATTGGCCCCACAGCTGAATTTTGCTGCTCTGTGCCTGTGTAATGTCTGAAGTTACAGCCTATTTATAAACGAAATCTAAACCTCTTTATAAAGCCGTGGTGTTTGGCTTTGCCTTCCCTCAGCATCCACTTCCTCACTCTGCACAGCATTGTCCCTGCACTGTTTGATGTGTCAGGCTCTGATAAAATCTCGCTGCCAGCTCACAGGAGAACAATGCTGGTAAACACTGGGCCTTGCACAGCTGGGATCCGTTTGTGTTTGTTTTTTTAGAGGCCCGAAGAGCTGCAGAATCTCTGAGATTTTGCTGTGCTGGCAGAGCCTCCACTCTGATGTGTGTTACTGGGGCATTGGGAGAAGCCCAAGGTGGGGAGGAGAAATCAGGTGGGTGGGGGATCAGTGGTGATGTGGGAGGCAGTGGCTGAGGAGGCAGTGAATTGTTATTATCGGTCACTGAGCAGTGGTTCTGCTTTTCCTGCCCTTTCTCCAGCATCCTTTCCACACGTTCTTTTCACTGGAGCCCCGCTTTGCTGTCTCATTCAAAGAGCATGAAATGAGAGGACTTCACGAGTGTGTGTGCCCTGCTCTGCCTTTGGGAGGGTGGCTCCTGTGGGCCCTGCAGGACCAGCTCCTCATGGAATAAACATGGGCTTGGAAGAGCTTGCAAAGCACCCTGCATTCCTTTAAGGCTTCCTAGGAGTAAACTTCTTTTGAAATCCAGCACTTTCTGGTTTCTCTGGGTGGCTTTGCAGCAGTCAGGGTGCTCTGTGAGCTTTCCTCCCTGCTGGAAACGGGCACAGCCTTTCCAGGAGGGAGATCCTGTGGCATTTGGAAGCCTTGGCGAGTCTGTGACACTGCTCTGCCTGCTCCTTTCAAGATTATCAGTTTGTTTGGAGTGCTTGTGCAGGCAAAATGCTGCAATCCAAAGCTCAATTTCCAGTAATTTGTTCTGCCTGGAACCACAGCCTTCCTGGAGACGTGAAAAGGGATCCTTCAAACCCCGAGCTGACAACTCTCTTTATCTGCCTGCAGTGCTCCACAGCCAAGGAGCTGTAAAGGATGGGGAAAGCAGCATCAAATCTGTGTTTAGAAAGCCATGACAGTGTGTCCTGTAAACTTCCAGCACTACAACCCCAAACTGCTCCATTTCCACTTCCCCCCAGGGTGATTGTAATAGTCCTGAAGCTGGAACTATTATCTCAGCAAGTGCAGGCAGACTTCTGCATCGGCTCATGCAGATTTCTTTCCTGAAAGGTTTTAAGTAGCTCTAGCTTGGCCTACTTGTTCTTTTTTTTTTTTTTTTTCTTTTCCCTTTTTGTTTTGATTCGTTTATTCACTCTTAAAACAACTCCTCAGCAGTGGGTGTAGGTAGCTCCTCTAATCTGGAGTGCTGCACGGTGGTGTCCCTTGGAGCCTTTCTGCACAACCTGAAAGCTGCTTCCCAGCTTCTTTGGAATGCTAAATCTTCCCCTACTCTCACTTGTTAGCAGGAAACGGTCAGATGAATGATTAGAGAGCAAGACTTGTGCACCAGGCTTGTTTTGGCCACTGAAATCCTTTAGGTATTTTTCCCTTTTTTGCCTTTCTTTGAGGGAAATGCCTGTTGCAGGCAGGTGCTCGGTGGGAAGCAGCTGGTTCCAGTGCAGGAGTTGGGATGGTATGGAGTCCAAGCCAGAATATCCCAAGGGGTTTTGTTTCATCAGGCTGTTATTCCAGAGATGCTACACAGCTGCTGGGTGTGCAACCAGCTGCAGGGAAAGGTTAGAGACACCCTGAGTTGTGAGGCTTCAGTTCCTTGATTTGAACTGAATTAGATTCATTGCAAAGAGGGAAGTGCATAAAAATCAGGTAATGTGGAAACGAATATTTTGTACTGAGCTAAAAAAATTGTTATTATCCTTAAAGAAAGGCTGAACCTTCCAGTTTTCATGGGCTGTATGGAGAGGGCTTTAAATTAACTGATTGTTAAAAGTGAGTTATGGGATTAGTCTTGAGCGTGCTTTAGACAGGCCTAAAGCACCTGAAGGGTGTCTCCCAGAATCTCAGAAAAATTTCTGTTCATTGTATCCTGTTGAAGCTGTAGTTTCTGAAATTTTGGGAGACAAATCCAGATTTTAAGAGTTCTCTTCCAAAAATCGGCCACTGTCCACAAATGAACTGTAAATGGAGCACCTGTTGGGGTGTGTATATATATCTATATATCTATATATCTAGATATATCTATATCTATAGAAAATTAACTTTATCTAAAGTGGTGGACTGCCCCAAAATAAGCACAGCAAACTTAAACAAAAAAAGAAAATTAACTTTTAATAGATTTTGACAGGATCAGAATTGAAAAAAGACCAAACTGTAAGTTTGTAGTTGCATTTTTGAAAAGATGAGGAGGACTTCCCAGTTGTAGTTAATTCCCTTGTACTTTAAGCAACTGCTTCATTCTTGTTAAAAAAAAAAAATTAAAACCTCATGAGGCACTCATTTGACAAGTGTTTCTAAATTTCTGTGTCCACCAAAGAAATCTTGAATATTTTGTGTCATTATGTTGAGCCAGCGATGGTTGTGGAATGGTTCTAAACCACTGGCAATTCCAATCCTGTGTGATCAGAGCCCCTCAGAACCTGTTGGAGGCAATGCCGTGAACTCTCAGGGCAGTGGGATCTCCCCCCTTGGGACTCTTTCCCTGCTTTGTGGGTTTTCCCTCATTTTCCAGCCCCAATGCTCGGTGTTGCTGAGCAGCAGCACAGCACTGACCTGATTATTTTGACAGGAGCTCAGGATAACAGTGAGGGTCCTGACCCAGAGCTGTGCTAATTTTGGTTCTTTTTGTCCTGGAGCTGCAGCAGCAGCTGCTCCGTGCCCAGAAGGTCTCCTCACACCCCTTTCCCTGCTTTTCCAACCATCCCCACGTGTGCAGAGTTACCCCCAGAGCAGCACCAAGCAGGTACCTGGGAATGGAAATGTGAATTCCATCCGAGTGGGAAAGTGCTATTTCAGGGCAAAAAATTGGGTGTTCTGTAACAAGAGTGCAGTGGATCTCAGCCAGGGTTTGTGGTCGGTCAGGATTTCACTGCAACTGAGTAAAAGTCACATTGCTGAAAAGGAAGAAAGCTGTGACTTGAAGCAGGAACCACGAGGGTGCTGGAAATGAGGAATTCTCAGCTGACAGCAGCTCCTGTTCTGAGCTGTGGGGTTGTTATTAATGACTCCCAGCTTTTATCCACCCACAGCCTCACAAAAACTCTTCAGCTCTGAGGCTTTTTCTGATTTCCACCATAAAGCCAATTAAACATCATGTACAGAAAGCTGAGCACTCCTCTCTGATTCCTGTAGATAAGTCAATGCAGCCTGTGAGCCTTTTGTCTGTAAGAATAATTACAGATCCAATAAGTTTAAGGTCATCGAGTACTGAAGCCCTTGGAAACTTGATACATTTCCAGTTTCCAAATCAATTAAATCTAGGCTATGCAAAATACTCATTTTCTTTGCAGGAATAGATTTTTTTTTTTTTTTGCTAAAAAGATCCAGTAATGCCCAATTATCTTTCTTTGTGATCTCCTTTTGGTGCTGCAGTGAGCTAGCACTGGCTAAGAAACAGAAATCTACCACTATTTTTTTCCACTTGCATGGTGCACTGAACTGGAAATAAATCTTTAAGACTTCTGTACTGAGTAGAAATCACTCAGAGCTTACAGGCTGGAAGAGTTGATAGATCTCTCCTCAGGTTTTGTTGGGTTATTCTGTTCAAATTTCAGGAAAACTGTGGGATCCCTTCATCAGAGATGGCTTGGTTAGACAGCTCCCTCCCCTACAGGGGTTTGAAACTGCTCTTTTCACATCCTTTTTTTGCTTTAAAAAGTTCAACAAAACTTGCCTTGAGTGTTCTGTGGGTAAATATTCTTTTACCCAATCCGATTTTCTCTCTGTCTCATACGGATCTGAGCATGGAATAGAATCCCAGAATTAATTAGGTTGGAAAAGACCTCCAGGATTGTCGAGTCCAACCTGACAATCCTCACCTTGTCCCCAGCCCAGAGCACTGAGTGCCACCTCCAGCCTTTTCTTAAATTTTTGAATTAAGATATTGGTGTTGCTTGGATATTTCACATCTCACTGTGCTGGTATGAAAAGGTGAGGAAAATCTTGAATATTAACAATTCCCTGTGCTGTTGTTTGATACTTTAAAATTTGGTGTATTAGATTTTTTTAAGGGTGTTCTTTGTTTTTTTTAGTGAACATGAATGTTCACCTTGGATAGACCCTTCTTTTAATTGGCTGATCTGCATAAAGTGAAATGACTGCAGCTGTGACAGGAAATATTTTATTGGTTTTTTGGGGTTTCTTGGCATTTTTAAACTGTGTGTATTCCTGCTAAGGTGGTGATATTGAGATGGGCCAGGCAGTTTTTCATTCTCCTGTTTGGCTGATAATTCCAGACCTGTGGAAGCACAGCCAGTTCTGGGAGTGGGGCTGTGAACAGAGAAAGGGAGCTCTGAGACCACACTTGAAACCCCAGGAATTTCCAGAAAATTGCAAATCCTGCTCACAGGTGCTGAAACTTCCACTGTCACCTCCCCCACCACCACGAAAATGCTAAATTCCCATCTCATTACCTAAGGAAATCACTGTTACCACGTAGGTAAATTAGGGGGGAGTTTTCCTCCTTGGGTGATTGTCTGTTGTATAAATCTGAGTTTATTCCTGCTCACAGAGCTGAAGTTGATGGTGCTGAACCAGAGCAGTTCCTTGAGAGCATTTCCCTGCCCCTCCTGGAAGTCAAGGATGTCCTTCTGGGGTTGTTAAAACTTGGATTTATTTGCCTTGCCCTGGCAGGGAGCAGTCAGTTCTAATCTGCACTAATCTTTCTGTTCAGCTGTATTTTAGTTTTTAGTGTTTGCTTGGCTGTTTTATGCCAAGCAAACTCGATTGCTATGGACTTTTAGGGATTTTTTTCATGGCATTTCTCACAGTATCTGACATAGTTTAGCAAACTCATATTGATTTTTTTATGGTTTTAGATGTTCAGAGTGCCACAAGATGCAGAACAGTTTGGCTCTGGCACCCCAAAGAGATGCATTTCTTAATTCCCCAAATAATAATACGAATTTTCATGCTATGGACACTTGCCAGTTTAGTTAGATTTGAATTCTAGATAAAATGTGACTTTTATGTTTCCAAAAGGATGAGGTGTGGATTGCTTCTTGTGAGCAAATATTCCTGTGGTCTGTGGCAGATGGAAGAATCCTTTGGCTGGGGTGAGGAAAGGTGTGGAGCACCTGTCAGTGTGACAGCAGCAAATCCTCTGAGGCTGCTTTGCAGCAGCACATGGCTCAGGTTCCATCTGCACGGGGTTCATTTGCTAATTGCTGATTGAGTTGCCACAATCCCTGAGTGGGAGGAGCTGAACTTTGGCTGCAGTTCTGGGCCTTGCCCCGAATGGTGACCGAGGCCAAGCAGTGCCCTCACCATAAAGTGGATTTTCCCTCCTTGTGTCCTCATTGCCTTGTTCAGTGCAGATCTCCTGGACATTGACTCTGGTGAATCACCTCTGCTTCTGCAGGGGAGTTCTTTCTCCATGGAATGCTGGGCACTGCATTTCCTGGGGTTTCCTCACTATTTAATTTGCAAGTTTGCACCTTCAGAACTATTCGGGATTAATCCGTGGGGTTTTTTTTATTCTTCCCATAATTACTTTGAGTCCTGTTTTGGGTTTTTTTATGATTTTATGAATTTAAAATGTTTTCTGGCAAGAAACTTTAGGATCATCACAGAATTCCGGGATGGTTTGGATTGGAAGGGATCTTAAAGTTCATCCCATTTCATCCACACCTTCCACCACCCCAGGCTGCTCCAGCCTGGCCTTGAACACTTCCAGGGATGGGGCATCTACAACTTCACTTGTTATACATTAAATATAATTCAATTTATTAAGGAAACCTTAATTTTTAAATTGTCTCTGCAGTTAACTTACCCAAGTTTATAAAGTTTGGGCAGTAAATACAAGAAAACACTTGGAAAAAACCTCACCTGTAACCTGTCAGGTTACATGGAGAGGTACAAGTGGGATTCAAGTTGGTGATTTGGTTGACAGCCCTGATTTATGGTAGTTTATTAAATTCTTTATCGCATAGTTTTATTAAAAATTACAATTCCAGTGGTTTTATTTCTTTGTTCAGATATTTATTCCGTGTGTTGCTTTACCAGCTGAGCATTTGGGCTGTCAGGTTTCCCTGCTTCTGTGAGGTTTGATCCCTCCTGTAATGGGGTTTTCTGCAGTGTCTCCCCAATATAACATTGGGGATCGTGGAGAGGGTGAGGAAACTGCAGAGAAATGGAACCTGAACTTCACAAGGATTTACCCCTCTCCTTCCCTCATCTCCAGACATGTAAGAGCAAAACAAGCTCAGCAGGAACCAGCTCTGATTTCCAGGCTGAAAATTCTGGGATTTTCACCTCTTGTGCTTTTCCAAGGAATTTTGATGACAGCATTTCCCAGAGCCAGTGTGGATCAGAACTGTGCAAGTGAAGAGCTGAGGTGGCCCTTGGAGAGACCCCATCAGCAAATCCTCCTTGCTAGTGGCTCTCCTTTCATTTAGGTTTGGTTTGGGGTTTTGGGGGGGAGATGGTGGAGGGGAAGAAAGCTCCTTAGAAGCAGGGAGAAATGAAAGGAGCTGCTTGAACTGCCACTGGCACCTCAAAAATGTTGTGTGCAGTTGCTGCTTGAGCAGAGCTCTGCTTGTAGATCTGTCAGCACCCTGTGAATGTTCTGTGGGGTTTGTAGTACCCAGTTCTGAGCCTGCCTCGTTTTATCTGTTTCAATAAATTGAACTCACTGTAAATCTGATGGGGGACATCCAACTACAGCTGTTAAATTAGATTATTTCTTGGTTTCTCTCCTGGTTTTTTAGGAAATTTTTAGTTATTTCTTTGTTAAAGACAATCTGGATGGAACCCTCTGTACAGTCTCTACTTGTGGTTTGCCTTAATAGGGAGATGATTAAAATGTTTGCCCAGAGATTAAAAAGCATTGGTAGCTTCAGGGAAATAAATTAATTGAGTTTTGCTGGACTGTAATTTTTGGTTTAGTGCTTTTCTGAGGTGTCTGAAGGTGTCTCACCTGTGCAGAAGGATTTCTGTTTGGACAAGGTTAGAGCTGGAGTGACTTGGATATTTAAAACAGAATTAAGAATCCAGAGTGTTTGGATTCTGCATCAGATGAGCTCGGGATTGTTGGAGAAGAAACATAAAGAACAGGATGGGGAGGAATGAGGAAGGTACCAAATCCCAAGGTATTCCCATCCGTAAGGTGGTCTGGAAATGGAAAGAGATGCATAAACCACTTTGAATATAGAGTGGACCAAGTTAAAATTGAAAATAAAACGTTGAAATGCTTTAGGTGTTGCTTTGTGTGCCCAGTAGGAGCAGTGTTTTTTGGTTCAGTATCTAAAACAGCAAATTCCATCCTCACTGTACTGCTGGAAGCTCAAGGACGTGTCAAGATGCACTGTGAGCTTCATACCTCATCCTGAAATTAAAGGAAGCAAAGCCAGAGCACTGTCAGGTGCTCTGAGACTGTGGCAAAACTGTAATTTCCATTCTGCTGGGGTTTTGTGATCACCCTTCGCTTCAGTCCGTAGGATTTTGCAAAATAAAGGTAGAAAAATACAGGATAAGTTTCTTTATTTTTACAGTGCCTTCTTGGCTAAAGGAAGTTGCTGTTTCTAGGTCACTGTGGCTGACCTGGTGTTTTAAGTGAGAACAGCTGATTGTGTTCATTTTCAAATAAACTCCAATGCAGCAAACCCTTCTGTTAGATGAAATAGCTCAAATTCTGCCTCATGGAGTTGAGATTTTAAATGAAACCTTGGTATATTTATAGCAATAAAGCATCATCTTCATTTAATTCTGAAGAACACAGCAAACACAAGGTGCTGATTTTCAATGCAAGTAAATTATCTCCCGAGCTTTGGGGTTTTTTAGGAAATTTATATTTTCTCTAACGTAAACTTTGTTTTTTTGTAGGGCGCCAATGCCTCTGCTTTGGAGAAAGAGATTGGTCCTGAGCAGTTCCCTGTGAATGAGCATTATTTTGGCTTGGTCAATGTAAGTGCCTTTTCTCTGCTTGAAATGCTGCTTTTTAATTCATACCCTAATTTGGAGCTTAACAGGATTCTCTGAGAACTGATTCATGAGCACTTCTCACTTGGAGTGGGACAGAGCACGGACACCACATCCTGCAGTGTGGTTATTACCAAGATACAATTCCACCTGAAACACAGAAAAATAAGTGTATTTCTGGTAAAGTCTGTGAGAAAACCCTTCCTATTCTGGTACATTTCTAATTCTAAGATTTTAATATTTAGCTGGAAAGTGGGAACTAAAAAAGTGTGTCCATTGTTCATATCCTGTTCCAGAGAAGGTTTTACACTGATGCTGCAGTGCAGGGGAGGTTTTAAAATGAAAATGTGTGACTTTGCTAAAAACACCCCTCTCGTGGGAGGAGTGGAAGTTTTTGTGCAAGAGATGAATGACATGGACTGGGTAGATAATTCCTTACATGTAGTAATACTCCTTTTGGATTTTTGGCAGCCTGGTGTAGCCCTGAAGCCTCCAAAAAGCTCCATTTTTGCATCTCTCAGTTTGTGTGGCTCTGGGCTGGGATCTGTGGGGCAGCAGAGGTGTCTGCCTGCATGACCTGTGCAGAGATTTAATAATAATTATTATAATTATTAATCAGGATGCTGAGCCTGAATTAGTTCAGAGAAACAGAGGTTCTGGGGCACCCTGTTTATGATGGGAAAATGCAATTTTGGCATAACTCACTAGAAACAGAATTATTTCTGTGTGCTGGTCGTCAAGGTTGTGTTGAAAGCTGGGAGATGCTCCCTTTCTTCACACCCCAAATAAGGCCAACTGAGTGGTATTTATTGAGCTCATTAGAGCCCCAGTTAATTGACTTTGTGTGGGTTTCTGGCAGTTTATATTTCAGACACCCAGCTACCCAAACACACAGAATTCTGTAGGGTGTTAATGGCCATTCCAAAGCTGCTGAGGTTTGCACCATAATGGCAGAAATGGGAGGCATCTCCAATTGTACCAGAAATAGCAGAGCACTGAATGGTGTGAAGAGGAAAAGCAGCATCCTAAAAATAACCAGAGTTATTAGAACCACAGCCAGTCTCTGTTTTGAAGGACAAAAGATGACTGACACTGTTGTGCTGCATTTCTTGCAGTTTTTTGGGGTGGTTGTTTTCACGCTGTTGTTCTGCTGAGCTTTTGCCGAAGTTATTTCTGGTTCTCTCATGATTTGGAATTAATTGGAGCATTTGAAAGAGGGCAGTTCCATGGCTTCAGCATCAGTGCTGTTACATGTGTGGTTATACTGCAAGCAGAATCAGGTGTTGAACTCGTGGGCAATGGAGGCCAAAACTTTGGGTTGAATTGTTACTTAATTTTTGGATCAGTGAGCTAAACCAACCTGACTCTGTTAAACCTTGTCTAAAACCTCTGCAGAATATGTGGGAGAAGGGAACAGCCTGTTAAAATATTTTCTGTGTACTGTAGTGCAAGAGGGATGGAACAATGGTGTCATTCCAGAATTGCATCTCAGTTTTCATTTTAAGAAGCTCCCATCCTCAAATAAGCCTTCAAGCTTAGGATGCCTGTTTTTTGTGTTGTGTGCAGATTTATTTAGCCTGATGCTTCTTTGTTTTCCTAGGTCACTAACAAGCCTGTGAGTGATTCTCTCTCCTAATTCATGTGTTTGTTTAGCTTCCATATTTATTTTCCTGGTGTCAATAAGTTTACACTCTTGTTCCCTGTTGTTTGCATGTGGTGTAAATCAATGTTACTGTAGCTATAATCTGTCACCTTTCGAGCTGTGTGAATTAAGCTGTTCATTTTTGATTTCAAAGTGGTTATTAGCTTGAAACCATTCTGCTGCAGTAATCACACCAAATTTGGGTGAACAGTGGCCACATCTCTGTGCATCACTTAAATCCAGCCTGCTCTGTAGGCAGATTTTTATGCTTTTTGGTTTATTTAAAATATGTTGCTCCTGGGGTGCAGAACCTCATTACCAGAATATCTGGGGACTGGCAAGCTCAGAATTTGTTCCCCTTTTTTGAAGCAACAGCACGATCAGTGGCAGGGCAGCAGCTCTGGGCCGTGGTGGGTGTGGTGCTGTGGGTGATAAGGGGTATCCTGGTGTCCCTCCTTGCTCAGCCGTGGGGAGCTGCCTGTGCAGGGCCTTATCTCTGCCCTGGCACTGCCTCCACACAGGCCAGAGGCAGCCCAGCGCTGCCCTGCATCATGTGCTGCTCAGAATATCCCCCTATGAGCAGGAAATACTGGTTTTATTATTAATTTATAATGTTTTGCCACTGGGATTGGCTCAGTTGGTCAGAGCAGTGCTGGTAATGCCAAGGCTGTGGGTTTGATCCTCATATGGGTTGTTGGCTTAAGAGTTGGACTCAGTGATGCTTGGGGGTCCCTTCCAACTCAGAATACCCTGTGAAATTTATTATTTATTGATTTATTTAGGGTCCTTGTCTCTCCCCAGCAGTCTCTCCCCTCTCAGGATGAGCAGTGCTGTGTCTCCAGAAGTTCTGATTCTGTGATAAACCCTTGATTACTCTCTCTGTGTATTCCCAGTATCCCTGTGACTGTTGCTGTTACAAGGCTCAGCCTTCCCCCCGTTCCAACCAGTACTCCCAGTAAACGAGCTCAGCCAGGTGACTCCTCCAGCTCCACGCTGTGACATTCTTCATCAACAACCTCTGCCTGGTGTTCCTGTTTTTTGCCAGCCCTAATCCAAGCCCCTTTGTTTTCCTTGTGTTCTGTTTTCTGACCAGTTCGGCAATACCTGCTACTGCAACTCGGTCTTACAGGCACTTTATTTTTGTCGGCCATTTCGGGAAAAGGTTTTGGCGTACAAGGTGCAGCCTCGAAAGAAGGAAAGCCTCCTGACCTGCCTCTCTGATCTCTTCAACAGTATTGCCACGCAAAAGAAGAAGGTGGGAGTCATCCCACCCAAGAAATTTATTTCCCGCTTGAGGAAAGAAAACGGTAAATGAGTAGTAAATGGTTTTTTAAATGTGTTTTTAAGCGTGTAAAATGGTAAATTCGGGTTTCTTTTTGAGCTCAAATTGTGAAGTTTTAACAGGTTTCTCCAAGATTTTTGTGGTTTGAATTTCACCACCTCTGTGCTTGTCCTGTTAGCTTGTCCTGAGCTCGATATCTCTGTTTCTGGACCTCCCTGGAGCGTGTGCACATGTCCAGATACTCCACACTGGCATCCTGTTCCCCAGAGGAGCAAATCAGCACACTCCAGGTCATTGCTCCAGGCTGTCCTGAACTCTCAGAGGAGACTCAGCCACTCATAGCCTGTTGAATTTGTGGTAGGATAAATTCCTTAGGATCAGAACCGGTGGTTTTTTCCCAGAGCTGTTTGGTGAGGAAACGTTCTGGCTGGTGGTTTATCCTCTCTGCTTGAACTTGAAAAGATAACAAACTTCCAGTAGGGGATTTTTGCCCCTTGATGCTGGACTTCATGAACTACTGGCCCAAGGCAACACATCTGAATTCCTTTATTTCTCTCCCTCACCAAAGAGAAGAAGAAAAAAAAACCCCAGAAAATCCCAAACCAATCACGGTTTTCTTCAGTTCTGAGAAATGCCCAAACTAAGTTTCCTTAAAGGTATTTTTCAGCTGTTTGTTTCTTGCAAGCTGAGGCTGACCATTGAGAGAACAACAAAGTGCAATTCTTGCCAAACTCACCAGAGCTGTGTGACAGGGGAGAGGAGGGAAGGGAAAAAACACCAGCCTGGTGTTGGGAATTGTCTGTAGCTGTTCATTCTCCTCCCTCTCTTCCTTTCCAGAATTATTTGATAATTACATGCAGCAGGATGCACACGAATTCCTGAACTACCTACTGAACACTATTGCTGACCTACTCCAAGAGGAGAAGAAGCAGGAGAAGCAGAATGGGAAGCTGCAGAACGGCAGCATTGAGAGCGAGGAGGGAGACAAGGCTGATCTGACGTGGGTCCATGAAATCTTCCAAGGAACACTAACCAATGAAACCAGATGTCTTAACTGTGAGGCTGTACGTGCACCACCCAAGCAACCCTCTTAGCTTTCTCCCAGCTCCTGGATTGCTTTCCCTGACACTGAGCACCCTTTTTCATTCATTAGGGTAGATGAAATTGCACTGTCTCTATTAAAATATGGAGCATAGCCTATTTTAGGACTGTACCACCTCTATGCTCAAACCAATGCTCATGAAGGTATGTTGCCCAGACAAAGCCCAGTGTTTTCCCTGTTCCTCCTCCCTGTCCCCATCGAGGCAGCTGCACCTGGCTGATCCAAGCTGCCTTTTTGTCTCCATGTTATTCCCTGTGTCAGTGGTTGAGAGTTTATGTTGTGTTTCTACACAAGAGTTGCTCTTAGTTTAACTCTGGGATGAACTGAGTTGCTTGAAGTGGGATTCTGTGCTTGGTGCTGGTGCTTGACCACTCTGAGAGTAAAAAAAAGTGCCATGAAATCTAGAATTGGACCACACCACCTTCAGAGCAGGGATTTGTAGTTAGTCATATGCTCTGATTTAACAGTGCTAAAAAAAAAAAAAAAGAAAACCCAGATGGGGAGAGAAATAAAAAAACCAAGGAGTGATTACAAGAGAAAAGACCGTTCCTGGCATTTGAAATTCTAAAGTTATGGCTGTGTGGTGAGGAGAAGCTCTAAAAATGACATTAATAGGATTCTGTCTCAAGGATTTTGCAATGAAATGTGACTGTGCCACAAATGGAAAGATGGTTTTCCTCCCTGCTAACCCATTTAATTGAAGAGCCATCTGCCTGTTTCTGCCTTGCCTCTGAGTATTGACTGTTACACCCTGAAATGCAGCAGAAAGCTGGATCAGGCTGCAGAGAAAATGGAGTGTGGTTAAAGCTTCTCCAGTGAGAGCTCTGAGTGGTTAAAACTTGGGTTTGCCAGTGCAATAATCACATGTGTCTTGAAGTCTCCAGGGGGAGAGATGTTTCATGAGAAAGGGTTTGGGTTTTTGTGCTTTTTTTCCATGGGTTTTTGGTTCTGTTTTGTTGTTGTTGGTTTTTTTAATACTTCTCTTTAGATTTTAACTCCACATCAGATTATTTACTCAGTTTTAGTCAACCTCAAGAAAAGGCCTCTGTGTGTGCGTGTCCATTTTGTTTTACTCACATTGCAGCATTCCAGAAATGGTTGAAAGAAATCTGCCAGCTCTAAATTGTTACCAAATATCTCTTCTTATTATGTTTTTTCAAGGTTAGTAGCAAAGATGAGGACTTTCTGGACCTCTCGGTTGATGTGGAACAAAATACATCAATTACACATTGTCTAAGGTAAACTGGATTCTTGGGGAGGGGGAAAAAATACCTGCCCTGGACAGAAGGAAAGAGGCTGGGTTAGTTATTCTCTCGTGCAGCAGTTGTAGGCTTTGCCATGGGGTAAAATATTGTGAGTTTTGGAAGGTTCCCGAGTGGTTTTTAGTAGTTAATGAGTACTAGTGGTGGCTAAGATTGATTTTCACTTTCTTTTATGGGGATTTGAATTGATTACATCACAGTCAGGCTTTATCAAAAATAAACCTACTGTGTTTGGTTGGACAGTAAATTCTCGATTATTTTAATATTCTTATTGAACTTCAGTGGCCTGGCCCTGACGTTCAGGGTCAGTTTTGTTTTTCCTGATAGACATTTGCTCCGTGTGTTTGTCTGCTGGATCCAGGCCTTACCAGCTGCCTGGATACTGCAATTTGCATACAGCATCTGGTTATTTAATAGCTGATAATGGATCTGTAATTGCTGGGAGCTGAAGGATAATCCAGACTTTGCTACTTAATGGCTGTAGATGTGAACATTTAATTCCTGCCACTAAAGAAAACACGGAATGGCTGCTGCTGGAAACAAAACTCAATCACCTTCTTGCTGTTTATTACCTTCCCTAGCCAGAAAATAGGCTGTTAATACTTGAGGGTGTAACTTCCACATTTTTCCAGCTGAACATTGATGCTGCATCCCAGGAGTGAGACAAATACACCTCAGATGGCTCTGGGAGCCCCATGAATGAAAGGGGCTTCATCCTCTGGGTGTTGTTTGGGGTTTTTTTTCAGCATTATCAGCAGTAGCTTTTACCTGGATGCTCTGGAATATCCCTGCTGATGCCACTCTCTGATTTCCACAGGGGATTTAGTAACACTGAAACTCTGTGCAGTGAATACAAATACTATTGTGAGCAGTGCCGCAGCAAGCAGGAGGCACAGAAGAGGTAAGGGCCAAATATTCAGGCTGAGGGAGATGTTCTCCCACAATTTCTGGGGAAATACACCCAGTGAGTTCAGGAAAAAGACAAGGTGAGGTTGTTCAGGGTTGTGTTTAGTGAAGGAAAAGTGGAGAGGCCAAGTAACTTCATGGCAGATTAATTCTGTGTTTCTCCCACAAGAGTTTGCTATCTGTTGCTTCCGGACATCCACGTTTTCCCCAGTTGGCATTAATCAGCTTAAAGCCAGTGGAAAACATCCCTTCTGCTCTGTCTGTGAGCACTGGAGACAAAAAAATCTCATTTCTCACCTCAGACTTGGTCACAGCCAGAGCAGCAGCACAGATTTATTCCAGCTCTTTCTTCCCATTGATCGGTGAGAAACTGATGTTGTCCTGCATTCAGATGTCAGGTGTGCTGTGAATAATCTGGAATAAATATTGCCTGTTCTCACCAAGTGAGAAAAACCAGCGTTTTAAACATTTTACCAATATTTTGGATGCCTTTTATGCCGATCCCTGGTAACAAATTTATTCTCAAAGCTTTATTTTGGGGCGATGAGCTCATCCTTACTGCCGAGTGTATTTTTTGTGCTGCAGGATGAGGGTGAAGAAGCTGCCCATGATCCTGGCTCTGCACCTGAAGAGGTTCAAGTACATGGACCAGCTGCACCGCTACACCAAGCTCTCCTACAGGGTGGTGTTTCCGCTGGAGCTGCGCCTCTTCAACACCTCGGGGGACGCCACCAACCCCGACAGGATGTACGACCTGGTGGCCGTGGTGGTGCACTGTGGCAGGTACTGCTGCTCATCCCTGCTTTTCCTGGATTGTAAAGGATTCTGACATCCCTGAGCTGTTTTATCACACTGCTTGGCAATGCAGGAGCACTGTCAGGGTGTGTTGGCTGGAAATATTTTGATTTTTAAAACAATTTCTGTCTTTTTACTACTACTTTTACTATTTCAAATTTTGCTTTCAATTTTTTACTATCTTAAATTTTACTTTCAATTTTTTACTATTTTAAATTTTACTTTCAATTTTCACTGTTTTAAATTTTGCTTTCAATTTTTTACTATCTTAAATTTTACTTTCAATTTTTTACTATTTTAAATTTTACTTTCAATTTTCACTGTTTTAAATTTTGCTTTCAATTTTTTACTATCTTAAATTTTACTTTCAATTTTTTACTATTTTAAATTTTACTTTCAATTTTCACTGTTTTAAATTTTGCTTTCAATTTTTTACTATCTTAAATTTTACTTTCAATTTTTTACTATTTTAAATTTTACTTTCAATTTTCACTGTTTTAAATTTTGCTTTCAATTTTTTACTATCTTAAATTTTACTTTCAATTTTTTACTATTTTAAATTTTACTTTCAATTTTCACTGTTTTAAATTTTGCTTTCAATTTTTTACTATCTTAAATTTTACTTTCAATTTTTTACTATTTTAAATTTTACTTTCAATTTTCACTGTTTTAAATTTTGCTTTCAATTTTTTACTATCTTAAATTTTACTTTCAATTTTTTACTATTTTAAATTTTACTTTCAATTTTCACTGTTTTAAATTTTGCTTTCAATTTTTTACTATCTTAAATTTTACTTTCAATTTTTACTGTTTTAAATTTTACTTTCAATTTTTTACTGTTTTAAATTTTACTTTCAATTTTTTACTGTTTTAAATTTTACTTTCAATTTTTACTGTTTTAAATTTTACTTTCAATTTTTACTGTTTTAAATTTTACTTTCAATTTTTTACTATTTTAAATTTTACTTTCAATTTTTACTGTTTTAAATTTTACTTTCAATTTTTTACTATCTTAAATTTTACTTTCAATTTTTACTGTTTTAAATTTTACTTTCAATTTTTTACTGTTTTAAATTTTACTTTCAATTTTTACTGTTTTAAATTTTACTTTCAATTTTTACTATTTTAAATAAGTTTTACTTTACAGGCTAAGATTTGTCCTTTCATCAGCACAGTGGCACATCACCCACTGTAGCTCTTGCAAAGAGCAATCTTCAAAAAACTCCAAAACAACAACAACAACAAAAAACAAAAAACAAACAAAAAAAAAACAAAAAAAAAAAAGAAAAAAACCAAAAAAAAGAAACAAACACCCACCTCTAACCCTGCTTTCCAGGAAGTCTAAAAGGAATAAAGAGAAATCTTGGAAAAACACCTACTAAAATAGAATTAAATTATATTTGTTGTGTTACTGCTGCCTAAACCCTTGAAGTTTCTTTAGAAGCTGGTGCCATCCTGTGGAATAAATAGTGCACTGCTGACTTTTTAAATATCCTTCTTTCCCTCATTAAAGTTTAGCATTTGGTTTAGCAGCTTCAGTTCTGGTTTTAAAAGCAAAGAGGAGAAATTTTTAAGCATTTTAGGGAAAAACAGCCCTCATGGAAGGGAAAAATTATTTCTGACTGCCTTCAGGAAGTGTGAGTTTTAAAGTAATCAGTTATTGCAGCACATAAATGTTTTGAAATGCCTTTGTTAGGAGAAAAATACTACTAATGCATAGATTTAATATAAATAAAATAATTCAGTGAGGGTTTTGTTGTGGTGCAGTTAGAGTGTTTATTTAATTTTTACCATTTTAGTGTCTCATCCAGTGCATTTTCTTGTGTGGTTTTTAATTTGCCATACCTGTGCCTGCAGTGCCATGTTTGGATAATGGTGATTAATAAGTCAGATTTGAAATGGTTTTTAAGAATGGTCAGGTATTAAATGGTCTTGCTTTTTCTTCTCAAACCCCAGGGCTTTTAGGATTCCTGTGTGGGGCTTTTAGGATTCCTGTGACTCAGTTCTTGCTGGGAACTTACCAAAGGCTTGAGATAAATGTGATTTTTCTAAATATTTTGAGTTCTCAGAACTGGTTTGAGATATTTTACATTTAGAGTTTTACTTTTTATTTAGTTGCCCTAAACAAAGGAGTTCCATTCGTGGGATAATGTTGGGTAATGTGTTTATCAATAATTGTGGACAGACTGGAGACTTTTTTTGCCTGAAACTGGTGCAAATATTGGGGGTTTTTTAAAGTCTTATGTAGATTCTAAGGAAAAAGTAAAGCTGGGGAGAGGGAATATTTTTCCTCACTGTATCCCTGGGCTGTTTTCTCAGGGTTTGAGGTCAGTAAATTGTAGTTTTCCATCCATGTGGTTCATTATCTCAAGCCAGTCCCTTTCCAGGGCAGCCTGCCTGCCTTTATTCTTGGAATTAGGTCATTTTAGTGGCCCTTCCCTTCCAGGTAAATCTTTGGGATGTGGGCACTGGGACTGGGCTGGAAACTTCCACCAGCAAAGTGGGAAGAGCACTCACAGAAGGTCTGGCTGTGATCAGCCACACTGAGAATTAAAGGAATTCCTCCTGTGAAATAAAATATTTCAGAGCTGGTTTAATTCAAAACTTAACAGTGCTCAAAGCACTCAGCAGTGGTGAATGCCACAAAACAGAGATTGAAATATTTGTAATTTCGTTGTTTCAAATGATGATAGGAAATCTTTATGGGACTGTGTGGTTTGAATCGTTGGTATTTTCAAACAAGCCAAGAGCATCCACATTTCAATGGAAGCAATTTGGTAAAAACATCTAAAAACCTGAGCAGTGTTATGGGGAGAGCTGGGGCAGCCAGAGGTGGGTCCTGGGGAGGGAAATGGCTCCTGGATAATAAATTTTCAATCCCTTTTCCCTGCAGTGGCCCAAACCGTGGGCATTACATCACCATAGTGAAGAGCCACGGCTTCTGGCTGCTGTTTGATGATGACATTGTAGAGGTGGGTGAGGAACACCAGAACTCTCAAAAACTCTTGAGTTCTGCCCATTTTTAGGCTCCTTTCCATTGCTATCTTGCATTTCACTGCTGCACCTAAGAGCTTCCCACCTTTTTTTTTTTTTTTTTGGAATTGAAGTGCAAAAAAACTGTAAAAAAATTCTTTTCAGTGATAATATTGAAACAGCCCAAGCAGATTTTTCCTTTTCTGCCAACATGCCTGTAAAGGCTAACATCCACAATATTTCCACATCCATGCATTTCACATAATTATTAAGCAAATGTCAAGCAGTAGAACAAATGCCACAGCAGAGCTGCTTTTTGTGAAGATGCAAATGCTTTGTCTCGAAGATCCCTTGGTCAAGGCCTGATTAAGTGTCTAAATAGCAAAATCCATGCCTGTGTTGAAATAAAAATGTGGGACATTCCCCATTTTTAGGTTTTTTTTCAATCTTTGCATAGCTCTGAGCAGCAGGGGTGGCTTCCTAGTGTGTGTGTGGCTGTCAACAGTTCCTTTCTCCCATTTTTATATTTTGGGGTCATTTTCCTCTGTTTCTGTCATGGTCCAAGTCCAGGATTGTCACCTAATTTGGAAATAGTGTTCAGCTCAGTATTTTAAAATGCAAGTATTCTCTCTCTTTTCCATCCAGGGGATGAACTTTACATTTTAAAAGGTGTTAAACATCCATCCTCTTATTCTGTATTTGTTTTCTATCAGGCATTTCTATGTTGTATCTTCACTTCTGGTGCAAAACCAAATTTCTGTTTATCTGCAAGCACTGTTGGCACTTTTATAGATGTGCCAAAAATGGCTTTTAAAGAAGTGCTGTCTGTTATTGGGCAGTAAATCCAAGGAGCTGTCATTTAGTTCCTCTCTGCTGGGAAAAAAAAAAAACCACCACATTTTTTTCCTTTATGTTGCTTTTCTATCTTTAATCGTGGCTTGCTTTTATTTTCAAGTTCATCTTCTTTTTTAGAATTTCTTTAAAATACTATAAAAATCAGGCTCTTTGGAGGGTGACACTCTAGGTGTGGCTACCTACAAAACAGATTTGAGAAGGTGAGTGCAAAGCTGTTGTTCACAGATATTGCAGCTGAAAGCCCAGGAAAAGGCTTTTGCCCTGAAATACAAAAAAACTTTATTACATTTTTGGCAAGTGATGTGAATGAATAGCTCCAAACTGAGAATAGGAAGGAGTTTGTCCTCATTACCCACTGAATGGCAGCAGTGGGGAAGGCAGATTTATTTGTCTGTTAGGGTTTCATGGGAGGGCCAACTCTCAATTCAACTGGAGATTGGTGCTCAGCAAACATCCTGTGTGGGAAAGCACCAGATCCAGGGGGCAAATCAGCCCAAGTGGGCTCCTGAGCCAAGCAGAGTGAATGGAGAAACCTGGGTCAGTGATCTCTGGCTGATTTGAATTTGCCATTTGTCACCAGGGGCTGCATCCCAGTGCCAGGGTTTACCTGGGAGCTCCATCCATGGAGCTCTCCACAGGCAGGGAATGGCTTGGCTTAAAAAACAGCTCAGAGAGTTGAGTGCTGGGAATGGGATTCCAGAATTGGGTTTGGTTTGGAGAACCAGAATAGATGTCTGCGAATGAGCAAAGGGTGTTTCATCCCAGTTAATAAGAAACATCATTTTTAGTGCCAGGTGAGGCTGCAGAATCCTAAAAGTTGTAGCTTTAAAGTAAAAACCATCCACTGGTTGTTACTCTAAAGCTACAACTGGGTAAAGCTGTATCTGGTCAAGTAAAATGGGAAGAATAAAATCTCTATAATCCCCTTTCAGTTCCACTCTCTTTTCTGTGGAGAGTGAAATTAAAGAAGGAAGTGGGTTTTGCTGTGCTGAAACTAAAAATATCTGTGGCATGAATTAATGTGGATCAAATGTTGGAGCTGCATTCAGAATGAGGAGTGGAAATGGGCTTGATTGCATGGCAAGTTAGTTGGCACTTAAAACATGTTGGACTTGTCTGCTAAATATACTGCAGGAGCTGGGGGGGCTCTTTCACTGTGTTTCTGCTCAGATGTGGCTCTGACAGTTTGTAGTAACATTATTTCAGTAAGTGGTGTGAAAATGCAGCAGCCTCAGGAGGGGATTTCAGCTTCCCCTCACTCCTCGAAAGGAGAAAAGACAAAACATCTCCTTGGGGGGGTTTCCCCCTCTGTATTTTTTTAACAGAAGGTGTTTAACAAGACTCTTCAAGGGAGAATTTCTGCAGTTGGTGCATCTTCTGAAAACTCGAGTCTGTTTTTATTTGTGCTGGGAAGAGGCTGGGCCCAGCTCTGCTGTTTGGCAGTGCCACGTGGAGAAGGCAGAGCTGCTGAGCTCCTGGTGGTGCCAAAACCTGGTCAGTGAGCAGTGATTTCACATTCTCCAACTGGTTCTGCAGCTGAGGAGGCTCCTGCTGGAGGCAGAGCAGGGTCTCTGGTCTCTGCTTGTCCTGAGCAGGGCAGGTGCTCAACCCAGGGCTTTTTGTGCTTGGAACATCTCTTTACTTCCTCAGCTTTATTCCTTGGGAATAAAAGGAAACTTGAGGCTCATCCGCTCAACAAATTCAGGCTCCCTCAGCCTCTCACTTCTGTGGATCCAGAGTCCTAAAGGTATTAAAAATCTCCATCCCAGTGGAGTGCTGAGCAGCACAGGTGCCTGGGGATGATTTATTCCAGTCTCTGGCCTGCAGAATCCAGCTCACTGGTGGGAAGCCCATTGTTCTCAGGACATGTGGAACTTGAATCTTTAAAAACCCTTTAAAATGCCCTCCAGTTGTTGAAGTATGAGAGCAGAGCAGCTTTTCTGCACATAGCTCACAACTGGAAATATAAACAGATTTGAATTCTGTCAGTGCAGCAAATCCAAATTTTTCTTAAAACACAAACCTTGTGATAATATTCCAGTAGGCTTTGCCAGGTAGGAAAGCTCTCTTATGACCAAAGATCATAATTAGATGAGATCCACAGAACTCAGGGAGCACTTGCAGGACTTCTCTCCTTGAGAGGGTCACAATAACTTTGAAATCTGGAGTTATTGCAGCTGGATTTTCACTTTCTACAAATTTCCTACACAACATGCACTTGCAGCTGTACAAAAACCTTCTTGCCTGATTAGTGACTGCTTTTTTTAAATTAACATTATAAAATACTCAGACGAGGTGCCACCAGTCTGAGAAAAGCAAATATAAAATGTGGTCTTTGAAGGATCCCTTTTCATGGATCACTTGTTTTGTAGTCCAGCTTCAGAGTGCACCCCCTCTGAGAAGTTTATTATTTCATCTTGATTTCCTGGTTTTTTCAATGTTATTAAGTGGGAAGAAATGTTTTGTTGGATTGAATGATGTTGAAGTGTCACTGTGTCACCACTGCTTGCCTTTTCAAGAACTGGGAATAATGGTTTGTCTGGGAAAAGGCTTTTGGGGTGGTGTTGTGATCGAAGCTAATTAAAACTTCCCTTAATTTCCAGAAAATTGACGCCCAGGCCATTGAAGAGTTCTATGGGTTAACATCAGACATTTCCAAAAACTCCGAGTCTGGATATATCCTCTTCTACCAGTCCAGGGACTGAGCCAAGAGACACAAAATGAACACAAGGAAAAAGGGATCAAGCAGTGTCTCAGTGGAACACGTCTGTGCCAGCAGAGGCCGTTCCTCGCTGTTGCTGTAGGACCAGGACAGACCCCGGGGAGGGCAGAGCTCCCTCCCTGCCCTTTCTGGAGGATCAGTGCTGAACTGCCCTAACAAGAAGAGCTTTCGTTCCAGTTTCCTTTCTGGGCTTTTTTTTTTACGTGCTATCTTCCAAAACCTGTGTTACCTCTACTTGAAACCCGGCTGCTTGTTTTGTTCATGGACTCGAGAAGAGATTTCAAAGTAGCATTGTAGGATTTTTACCGTTTGGAGTTGGCCTGAGGCTATACCTTGGTTTCTGCCATCGTTTTTCTGTATTTTAGCAGAACGATTTCAGTATTCAGTGTCAGCTGAAGGCATATTTTAGGATATGAGCAGCAGCTGGTTGCTGGATATTTTTGGTGACTCAGACTTGAGAAGCAGTACAAAGCTAAGACATATTGGAAATGTCAAGTCTGTAATTTTTATAAAGAAAAAGCAGACAAACCCCTCTCTCTGCAGCATTGTAAACCTGCCCTGATGTTCTGCATTCTCTGGTTTAGAGAACACTACTAACAGCACTGCTTCTTTTTGTACTCTGCTTTGTGCTGTTGTGTTTCTCCTGCAGGAGGTGGGGAACTGTCTCCCTGTCCAGCCTCTCCTCTCCTGCTGTGCATTTCCCTCTGGAAGCAGCAGTTTTGCCTCAAGGCCTCGTTGCTGCAGGTCCCAGGGGAGCAGAGCAGCCCTTACCTGTCAAAGACCATCTCTGCTGTAGAAAAGTTGGGAGTTCCAGCTTTTCTTGGAGCTGTTGCATAAACCAAAAGTGCCCTCGTTCTGAAGCAGGATCTGTTCCACATTTCACTCAGTTCCGAGCACACAGGTGCAAGCTGCATTTGGGATTTCTGCTAATCCACAGAAACAGCACGACTTGGGAAGGGTTAGCCACGGGAAGGGGCGTTTAGGGAACTAATCCAGGAGTTCTGAGTCTTCGGGGTAACGAACAGGTGAGGAGAAAAACCAACCAGACTTTACCTGCTCGGTGTTCCAGTCATTGTTGGTGATGTTTGTCTCCATCTGGGAATCACAACACCCCTGAAATGCTTCTGATTGTTTTACCTCTCCAGGCCTTGCTTCCCAGGGGAATTGTTGGTCTTTTGAAGACTGAAATGAAGCAGTTCTTACCCGTGCTGTGTATGTGTTATAATCTCAAGGATAACTAGGCAGAAAGGACGAAGGAAGCTGGTGAGAAATCTCAGAAAATCACGTGCAGGTTTCTTTTGGAGAGGTCCTGTTGCTGTGCCAAAGCCTGTCAGAGCTGGCTGCAGCCTCCCGGTGGGGGAGTGAGTGTTGTGCTGTGCTCACCTGCTGGGGCCCCAGCTGGGCGTGCTGGGGGGGGCTGTTCCAGCACAGCCCCGTGTCTGCCCCCAGTGCTCGTCGTTCTTGAGGCTCTCTAACTTATGCAATTCTGTGGCTTGTGCAGGATATTCAGTATTTTACCAAAACACTGTCCTCAGGAAAGCAGCGTTCCCCAGCCCCTTGTGCTGCCTGTGTCTGTTCCTCCCTCTCGTGACCACGAACGTGATGTTCAGCAATTAACTCCTGCCTTCAAAATGCAAAGGAACCATTGCCATTGTATTCCAGCTGGGTGCAGCTTCCACTCTCCTGGCACCTCTCTTCCAGAAGATGAAATATGGACGTTGGGTTTTTTAATTATTTTTTATTATACAGAGTACTGTCATTTGAAGAGACGCGTTCAACAACAGCAAATGTTCTTGTCATCTTGTTCCTGTCGTGTGACAATTGTTCCTGGCTGAGTCTTCTCCCCTTCTCCACACACAAGCTGTGAGTCCTCTCCTGGTGCTGCCACCAGAAGACTGTCATCACTAAGTCTTGCAAAAAAATGAAAAAAAAAAAGAAAAAAAAAGAGAGCACTGAGTTAAAAATAATCTAAACAGTAAATACAAAAAGTAATGTAGTACACTAGACATGTATTTTGTATATCTGGTGATACCTTTTTACAAATGAAATACCTGACTTGAGAGATAATATTGAAAGATATATACTATAGATTAAAAACTGTTAAAAGTGCACTTTGGCTACAGATTTATAAGGAGACTAAAAGGAATTAAATGGGAAGAGAATGGTGTGATGTGACTTCTGTATAATAAATGACCCCACCTGTCTCCAATAAAGGTCATTATGATCAAACCCACAGGGCCCAAAGGCTTTTCCTTGAATTTCACTCCTCAGCTTCTCCCACCCTGTTCCTGCTGTATCTGCATCCATAAAACCTGGGCAGAAGTGGGTCAGAGCAAGAGAATTTAATAATTCAGTGTCAGAGAGTGTAAGTGATGTGCTGGAACAGCAGGGAGAGGTTACCCAGGGCCTCTCCTGCCACCCATCCCAGAGCTGCTGTGCCTCCATCACCCCTGGAGCTCTGCTGTGCCTTTCCCTGGGATTTCTTCTCCCTCTCCCCCCCTGCTTTGTTGCAAATCTCATCTGACTGATCTGGAACAGAGACATTTAAAAGCAAAAACAGGAGCCAGTGCTTGGAGCTGTTCAGGTTCATTGCAGGACAGGTCTTCATTTCCATGTGGTTCACTGCACTTCACCTTTGCACAGGGAAAATGGGATCAGCGCCTGCTCCCTGAGCAGGAATTTATGGGAATGAAATGCAGTGGGAGCAAGGGAGATTGGAAGATGGCAGCTGCTCTGTAAAACCACTTTTTAAATCCCAAATGCTGTCTGGCCTTGTCCTGCTGGATCACACCTTAACAATAAATAAAGGAGCTAATTTTAGCTCGAGTGAATATGAGTTGGGCTTGCAGGAAGAGCCTTCCCTGGAAATAACTTCACTGGGAGAAAACAACCAGAGTCAGAAGGGCTGAAAGCAAAGCAGTTTGAGCTTTGAGTGCCAGCAGGGCAGGGCTGGTGCTGGGATTTGGGAGCTGGGATTTGGGAGCTGGGGTTTGGGACTGCAGCTCTTCTCCAGAACCTGCCCTGGAGCCAGGGTGAACAGCACCCCATGGTTATTCTTTTTCCATGAAATAATATTTTGCTTCGAGTTCCAGGGATCCCGCAGCGTTTGTGGAGAGGCTCTGCCCTCAGGCCTGCAGCCCAGAGGTGGCTTCTGACCTGCTGCTGGTGCTCAGCACGTTCTGCTCACCAGCAGGAGCTTCTGAAGTCCCCGTGCCAGCTCGGTGTAGGAGATATTTGAAACAAATCCCATTGGATTGGTACAAGAAAATAGACTGACAAAGGCCCCTGAGACACGTCAGACCTTCCCGTTGTGGGCCTCGGCATTTAGCAAAAGGAAACAATCCCGGAAACGTAATTAATTCCCAACGTGTGAAGTCCTGCTGGCGTTTGCTCTCCTTGCTCTAATTAACCTCGGGGCTGCTGCTGCTCTGCTTCCCTCCTGCTTCTGCAAACCCGGGCCTGGAATTTGTGTGGTTCCCAGAGCAGGATCCAGCTGGGATGAGATGTCTGGGGATGAGAGCTCGGGGTAGGGGAGGGTAAGAGCAAAGCAGTGGCAGTGCCAGGGTCACCCTGTCCTTGTGCTCTGCAGGCAAAGCTGCGAAGGGAAAGAAATGCTTTGATTTTACACATGGTTTGTATCAATGAACGGCCTCACAGGGGCGGTTTGGGTGGGGTTTTGGGCAGGAATTCTTCTCTGGGAGGGTGGGGAGGCCCTGGGGTGGAATTCCCAGAGAAGCTGTGGCTGCCCGTGGATCCCTGAGAGTGTCCAAGGACGGGCTGGAGCAGCCTGGGATGGTGGAAGGTCCCTCCCGTGACAGGGATGGATTGGGAGGATCCTTAAGGTCCCTTCCATCCCTTCCCTCCCTGATGGTGCCTGTTTGGATCTGCTGGAGTGTGGGGGATGTTCCTGCACCCAGCAGGAGAGAGAAAGCTGGGAAGGGCTGGGAAGGGCAGGGCAAGGCAAGGCAAGGCAAGGCGGGAAGGGAAAAGGGAGGGGAAGGCAAAAGGGAAGGAAGGGAAGGCAAGGCAAGGGTGAATTAATCACACAGCAGCAGCAGCAGCCTGTTAAATATTTGAGTTGCTAATAATGAGCACATTTAGTGGCTGTCAGTTGTTTTAAAAGCTCCTAAGTACAAATAACAACCACAAACACAAAGCACTGCAGTGATTGCAACACTTCAGCTTGTGTAAAATTAATTAAAAATATTCAAATAGTCCCAGCTGGGTCTTCCCTGGTGATTTCCAAGTCCCAGGCAGTGTGAAGGAAGGGCAAGGATGGGGATGAGAGCTGCCTTTGGAGTCGGGAACATCCCACATCTACCAGAGTTCCTTTTGTTTCCAAGGTGGTTTTTATCTGGAGCGAGCTGCTGTAGCAGAATGTGTTGTGTGAGGGATGCTGAGGTGGAAAAGAGACATTTACTTGGATTTAAGGCCTGGAATTAGAAGGGACAAGCCAACAAGGGCCAGACTGACCCTGGGGCCGCTGCTGCCACCAGCCCATGGGCAGGACGGGGGTGAGGCCAAACGCAGCTTGTGAGTCCCTGAAAGAGCAGGTGGAGTTCAGCAGGAGCTGAGCAAGTTTGGGAGAGATTAAGCACCCTAATTAGCTCTCCATTAAGTGCTTTTGTTTCCTTCTCTGAGGAGCAGCCACAGCTACTCCAGGAAATTATTGCCAGGGAGAAAGCGGGGAAGTGCTGTGGGGGAGGGGATGGGATGGGATGGGGTGGGATGGGATGGGATGCCATGGGATGGCCCAAAGGAAGGGGAATCCCATCTGTCAGTGCTGCTGGGCAGGACCAGCTGTGTCCAGGCACCACAGGGTCGGTACCATGGAGATCTTTCTAGGATCTTTCCCAACCAAAACCAGCAGGAAAGACGTGTTTAGCCAGGAATTTCACATTGGTGACAACACAGATTTCAGACCTTGTGAGACCTCCTTGTCTGGAGTCGTTTGCATCCCCCAGAGTTTGGGTCTGTTGGTCCTTTTGGCCGTGGGTGATTTGAAGTGCCCTGGGTGTTTTGGAAGCCTCAGCTGCACAGCAGTGACCCGTGGGGGCTGGGGCAGGTGGGAAGCTCCATCTCTGCACCCTGGGTAGTTCCGGGACAATGAAAGCCGTGTGGGTCCAACCCACAGCTGTAAAAGGCCTCCCTTCCCCATCACCTGGGCAGGCTGGGGTGAAACACCCCCGTGCCAAAGGATTGCTCCATCAGGAAACTGCCCCAGCTCCCCTCGCTCCCACCCACACCCTCAGCTCCTCCTCAGCAAATCCACAGGGAACTGCACGGGACAGCACGTGGGGGCGAGGGGGGAAAATGGTTATTCTTGGCCATCCTTCCCGAGTCCTCTTTTTTCCATTTTTCTTTTTTTTTTTTTCTTTTTTTTTTTTTCTTTTTTTTTTTTTCTTTTTTTTTTTTTCTTTTTTTTTTTTTCTTTTTTTTTTTTTCTTTTTTTTTTTTTCTTTTTTTTTTTTTCTTTTTTTTTTTTTCTTTTTTTTTTTTTCTTTTTTTTTTTTTTTTTAACATTAAACTGTTCATTTTCAGATTTTGAGTCACAATATTTCCCCCAGCGAAAGGCCGCGAGTCTGGAAAAAATCCAGTTATTCCTTCAGAATTCTCTGCCGTCGTTCCAGCACCAAAGAGCCAAAGCAGAGCTGGGACCTGCTGCTGGTGGGGATGGAGGGACAGCCCCGACACCTCCGGGGTGCTGAGGGTGCTCCTCTCCCCCCAGAGCCTCCTCGGGTGCTCGGGGTGTCCCCTGGAGTGTGGGGACAGTTGTGGGTTGGGGAGGATCAGGAGGGGGCATTAAGGGTGTCTGAAGCCACCAGACAGAGCCAAATGGAATTATTTTCATTAACTCACCCCCTGAGAGCAGTAAAGTGAGAAATTGAATGGAGATTTTACCCTTTTTTTCCTGGTTTCTCACGGGTGGTATAAAACTGAAGCTAAACCCAGGTTAACACTGTTGGGGCCTCTCAATTTGTCGAACCTCAGGCCCAGCAGAAAAGCCAATCTTTGGTTTTATTGAAGTTTCCCATTTCTCCCCCACCGGGAGGAGGTTGCTGGATTTCGGAAAACCAATTTCTCCGCGCAATTTGAGCCGAGTGCTCCGAGAGCAAAGGCTCGGGGGCAGGAGGGTTCCGGGCAGAGCTGGCAGCCGCGTGCTCTTCTAAAATATCTGCGACAAAAGATCGAACCTGTCCGAAACACGGCGGGGAAGGAGCGGGATGCGATCGGGGCAGGAATTGGAGCTCTGGGGTGATGTGCCCGTCCTGGGAGCGGCGGCAGCAGGGAGGTGACAAACCCTGGGATGAAGGGGCTGCGCTGGGAGGGAGGGGCAGCAGGAGCGGTGGGAAAACGGGAAGGGAAAAAACCCCGAGCTGGGGTGACTTTTTGTGTCCCGCATCCCGGGATCTCGGTGATCCCATCTCCTCCCGGTGTCCGGTGCTGGGAGGAGCCGGGGCTGGCTGGGAGCGGCTCCCTCATCCCTCCCCGGGGCTCCTGGAGTTGCTTTTTTTCCCTTCCCAAGGAGGAAAAAAAAATATTCCCTCTCCCCTTCACCTTCCCCGGGCGTGTTTAATCGTTTCCCTGTTTGTCACATCCCCAAGAGAAGCAAACGCTGCGGGACGCTGAGTGACAGCTTCTGGAGAACCGGCACTAATTTTATCTCAGCGCTGAAAAAAATAAGCGGGGCTGGTGATCCTTGCAGGGAGGGAGCCGGCTCTGCTCCCGGTGCTCCTGGGATGCTCCAAAACCACAGAGCAGCTCTGCGGACCCACAGCCCCCTCCTCCATCCCTCCACTGCTGATTTCCATCAGAGAATCGTCATGGAACGGTTTGGGAGGGACCTTAGAGATCGTCTCGTTCCATCCCCTGCCGGGACCGGGACACCTTTCCCTATCCCAGGTTGCTCCAAGCCCCTCCCTCCACTTCCATGGATGGGTATTCATCTTGTTTTGGGTTTCGTCCCATCCATTTCCACCCTGATTTTCCTCCAGGCCTCCTGGGAGGTGTTCAGGGAGGTCTCCCTTCCCCTCGTGCATCTTTGATGGGTTTGAGCTGCTGCTCTGCCCCTTGGCAGCCAAGGCTGCACCACCAGCCCCGCTGTTCCCAGCACCGCTCCAGGGGCACCTCCTCTCCCTCAGGAGCTGGGGACAGCTGGGCTTTTCCCCTTTCCCCTCACTTCAGCCCGGCTTGGGCTCTCTCAGAAGCCGTGCAGAGCCAGGAGCAGCGGGTGGAGGGATGGGCTGGATGAGGCGATCTCCTGCAGCCCCTGGTGTGCATTAACTCTCTTTTATTTATCCTGCTGAGCAGGGTGCCCTGCCCAGACACAGCCCTGCTCCCCACCAGGGCTTTGTGCCCGGCCAGGGCACCTGTGGTAGCCAAAACACCCCGACTGGGGTCGTTTCTCCTGGCACTCGCTCCTGGCCGGGCAGCAGAGCCAGGGAGCAGCTCCCGCCCACTGCAGGACACGGGAGGTGAGACCTTGGCACCGGGCTGTGCCACATTCCAGGGGCTGCTGTGGGATTGTGATGCCTTGAAAGGTTTGGAGGATGAAAATACCGCAATGAGGGGGAAAAAAGCAGCCCTGGGTTTGCCTGGTCCCAGCGCAGTGACAGGAGGAAGTGCTCGGGGACACCTTGGGGTGCTCTGCTGGCGCTGCCAGGCGGGCACGGGGACGGGTCCAGCCCACCGGGGATGCCCCAAACCCAAAGCAGCCCCAGAGGGCTGGGCCAGGCGCTGTGGGGGTTTCTGGCCGTGCCCCAGGCTCAGGGGCAGCCGCGGCCTCACCTGCCCTGGGTGTTCTGCAAACCAACCCCGCTGCCTTCACTTCCTTCCCTTCCCCACTCACTAATTAAGCTGAGGCACTAATTAATGCCACAGCACCCAGCTGTGCGCTGGGAGGATGCTCTGATCTCCCTATTTCCCGTTTAACAGAGCCAGGAGATGCCAGCATCCTGCGCTTCGGGGTGAAATCCCTGATATTTCCCTAAATTCTCCATGGGCTGGGGGCCCGGTCCCGGCACCTGCAGGAGCAGAGGAGGCAGGGATGCTCCACAGAGTGCAGGGATGCTCCACAAAGAGCATTTATATATAAATAGATCCGGCACTGGGGCTCGGTTTGTTTCTCCCGACATCCCAGCCATGTTTTTCCTGGATGGGGCTTTGTTTTCTTCAAAAGCCGAGCAGCTAAAAATAGCTGTGTGCTCGCCCCCCGCCCGCGGTGCCCCGGCTGAACCCGTGTGCGGAGCCGACCTCCGGCCCTGCAGCTCCCACCACGGGAGCTGCTCTTGTGCTGGGCTATTTAAAGAACCTCTTCTGCCTCCTGCGTGCCTCAAGAAACACCTGGTGGGGAAAACGGGATTTTTTTTACTTGCTGAAAGAGCCACCTGGCCGCAGATTATCCCAGGGTTGATGGTTTGGGGTGGGGTTTAACGAAGAACGAGGCTGTGATGATTTTGTTGTGTGGCCATGGAGCATCTCTCCCTTCCCGCTGGGCTCACGCACCTTGGGGTGCAGGGAGGCAGCGGGACAGGGTTTGAGGGTCAGGGACTCACCCAGGCGGGGTCTGGGGGGTTGGAACCCAGCAAGGTGGGGTTTGAGGGGAAGAAACTCAACAAGGCCGGGTTTGGGTGGCAGGGACCCAACAGGGCAGGATTTGGGGCACTCAAGTACCCAGCGAGGCAGATTCGGGCACAGACACTCCATAAGCAGACGGGGAAGAGCTGATCCCTTCCCTGGGGAGTTGCTGGGTTGGGTTTGGTGGGGCCGTGGTGGCTTGGGGAGGACAGAGGGGGTGGGACAGAGCCGTCCCCAGGGCTGGCGGTGCCACTGCGGCATCAGAGCGCCCGAACCGTGCCCTGCTGCGGTGCCCCCGCGGAGATTTGGGTCTCTCCCAGAGCCATCTTCTTATTTTCCCACCTTTTATTTCTCCCAGTGGATTTGTGGAGGGGAGAGGATTCTCCTCTGAAACCCGGAGCTCTCCAAGCCCCGCTCGTGCGGGGGGGAACAAACACAAACAATTTTGCAGAGCACAGCTGAAGGCTGGGGGTTTCTTCCCTCCCTTCTCCCCGTCACCAAGAGGCACCAAACCCTCCTGATCCGGAGGAAAAAGTGCGAGTGGGCAAAGCGCATCCCCGTCACAAAGCGGGAGTTTTGGTGAACATTGATGGTGAAACCTCAATGAACAATGGCCAGGTAATTAACGGGTCCCTAATGAAGAGCTGGGAGTGTCCCGGGGAGGGAGCAGCATCTCTGCCGAGGGGGCTGAGGGGTCACCGAGGGTGTGCAGGGGTGGACAGGGCAGAATTCCCCAACCACGGCCGTGCAAAAGCGGCCGGGAGCCTCCTCCGGGTCCGGATCTGGGGATGAATCCCCCAGCCCGGCACGGGAGAGGGGAGGGGGACACGAGGGGGGCAGGGGGTGACGGAACAGCCCTGGGAGGGGCCTGGCTGGGGTGGGGCGGTGACAGCCGGGGGATGAAGGCTGGCGGTCACCCAGCCGGGAGCAGACGGGTCACGGTGACACTGGCGAGTGGCCTCGGTGACCCGGTGGCCTCATTTCCAAAGGTGACGGAGCCACAGCTCCCGCAGCCCGGCCCAGATCTCGCCTTTCCGAGCAGGAGAAGGGATCAGCAGCTCCATGGCAGAGGGATCCGGCACTCCCGGAGCGCTGGGATTCCCTGGGATACAGGGACAAGGCTCGAGGAGGGATGGGGTGAAGGAGGCAGCAATGGGGAGCTCAGCAGAGTCTGTTCGGTCATCCCAAAGCCCCTGGAGCTCCCCGTGCACAAACACTCATCCAGACCCTTCCCAAGTCTTTTCCCAGCGCTGTGATGTCCCCAGGATGTCCCATCAGGGACCTGCCTGGCCGCCCCGCAGCGGGGACCCCGAACTGTGCCAAAAAGTTACAGCAAAGGGGCTTTGACCTGGGGTTGTTGCGTCTCCTCTGCGATCAGGGCGAGGGAGGGATCCTGTCCCCTCCGCTGCCATCCCCATAGCAACGGCAGCCTCTGCCTGCTCAACAAGTGACTCACCAAACCCGACCGCACATCAGGGACCGCGCTTGTGGCTGCCAGCTCTGACAAGAGAGATGACCTTTCAGGAGGAAAAAAAAATTCAGAAAAACCCCGGGGAAATCGCTCAAAACTGGGTGGGAAGGTGCAATTGTGGGTCTCATCTTGTCCGCCTATCCTGCTGCCTTTGTCCTCCCAAAACGCTTCAAATTCGGCAATTTTAAAGTATTTGGAGTATATAAATATGTATATATTTTTATATATAAATAGATATAATGTGTGTCTATTATACATTTATATCTATTAATAGATATAAATGTATAAAAAGAGATACAAAATACATCTAAATTTATATTATATATAAATTTATATTATATATAAATATCAAAAATATAACTATACATTTACATACTTTTATATATATTTAAGAGGATATATTAAAAAATAGATATATTATATAGAAATGTATCTATTAT